>CAJPEV010001940.1:10024-53813 GCA_905338385.1 Darwinula stevensoni
GGGGGGGGGGGGGGGGGGGGGGGGGGGGGGGGGGGGGTGCGCAAGGCGTACAATGTCCGGGAGGCTGTTGCGTAGAGCGTCGAGAGGGCCGCTGACGAAATTTGTGAATTCTCGAAAAAGCTCCACGCTTGTCCTAAGCCGACCCGGGGTTCGTGGATGTCTTCCTCGAGTTGGGGCCTCCGTCTCGTTCTCAGTCTCTTCATAAGTAAACGTAAACGAAAACACATATTCTAGTTGTAGTCAATAATTCAATCACCAAACTCATCGTTAGAAAAGCAAACTCATTGAGAGAGTCTTTTCTTCGGGGTAAAACGGAGAACTCAATGAATTGAGACGAAAATAATAATAGATTTTAAGGTGTTTCAATTGCCGGTTAATTCAATAGCTGGAAACCGATAGACACTAATCGATTTACCGTGAGTTAACCTCAACTCGAATTTGCAAGAAGAGTCTTCAACGAGAGAGACTTTTTCAAAATATCATCAGAAAACGCAAGTTATTCCAATTTTTTAATATTCATTATGGAGAATTGGGAGGGGAATCAGCTGAAATAGTTGATGGAAACTGGATTTTAGTCACAGTTAGTGGAGATGAATTAATGAATATGAACTAAAGATATTAAAAAGCAGGTGCTGATTGCCAATATGAAACGTAACATCTTTTTTCAGAGCATAGTGAAATCCAACGGGCAAGTAATACATTTAATAAAATTAGACTTTAAAAAATGATTACATCTGCTTCTTTCTTAGGCACTGTTAAACAGATACAAGTCGTGAAAAGTGTATAGAATAGACACACAATATAGACATCAATAGACCTACGTACAAGAGAAACAAGGAAAATACAAATGCACAAAAGCAGGTACTATACATTATGAATTGAAAAACATTACATGAATTACAAAGAATAGTACGGTAGTTTTGGTTATTAGAATTCTCCTGGTTATTGAGTTAAGTTTGCTGACCCCCTGAGTATTTCGTTATGAGAGGTCATTTGTATTTTTGCTAATGTGTACGTCAAATCAGTATAGGTCAAACGTTGCCCAGATAGTTACAAGGCTTCTTCCAAGTATTTTTCATTCTCATTCCAAAGGGTTTTCCAGACGACGCACCAGAGGCCCAATATTCATAGACTCAGTGCTAGCTACTTCCTTATCTCTTTCTGGTCTGAACCCTCGGTCGGGCGATGTTATGGAATAGATACTCCCATGGAAAACGCCATTTCCCTTTCGCTTCATGATAGGTTCACCTTTCGGATTAGATAAGAGAAACACTCAGGAGGAAATGGGCGGATGCCAGTAGATTTCACATACCTCTATTCTGCTTCCCTGTGGTTTTCCATAAAGAAACACAAGGATCGCTATCTGCAGATGGCCGACCAAGTAGGGTAAAATACCCAGTGATGGACCTGTTCCCAGTGATGAGCCATAGCATATAAAAATTTCAACATCTAAGCTTCCATAATAAGCCTACCCCTGTTGCGACATAGGCTAGCAGCATGCAAGAACCTACACACTTCAGGTGTTCATGTTTTCGTAGTTTTTGGAATTTTCCTGCGCCGTGGCCCATCACTGAGTACACGTCCTTAACAAGGCTCATCATTGGGTGTTTTACCATACATGGGCTGAGATCGATGGCGCCACCTCTGAGTGGCGGGGTCTCTTCTATTGGTGTCCCTTAAGGAGACTTTCACCTTGGCGTTTCCAATGGAAATTATAGTTACTTCGGCAGAAAAGGGCATCATCAGTTTTACTATTCGGAGATGGTGATACTTCATGAAAGATCAAAATATTGGTTTTACTAATTTTGAAAACTATCGACATTGAGTTGCACACGGGGTAGGCGTATTGAGGCGCCACAGCACTGACTTCTCGCTTATGTCTGGAGAATTCCATATTGCCTGTAGAGCAGCGCATCCCAACCCAGGGGTCGCGACCCCATTTGGCGTCGCCAAGTTCATGTTTGGGGTCGCGAACCGGCAACTAAATGCCATGTTATGTTTTTTCTTTTGCGAGTTTTGCGCATAGGTGAGGAAGCCTGTCGAACTTCGGCCAGTGCTTGGTGTCCCGAATGGTACGATCGTGATTTTTGGGGTCGCGCATGAAAAAGGTTGGGAAGCCCTGCTGTAGAGCTAGACAGGCCTACTGATATGTGAAGATGAATATGATCTGAACCACAACAAAGCCAAACCCCGAAAAATTCGCCAGGAAAAGTACACGTAATAATAACACCATTCTCTGTCTTGGTGGAAAGTTGCAAGGTGCTTCTCAGTTTACCTGCCCGATGGTGAACACTTACTATATATTATACACTTATTATATAAATATAAACTTACATCGTGGGCTTAAAGCATTCGATGATGCACACACACACACACCTGGCCACATATTTCTTGCATTTTCTGTCTCTTACACGAACCTCTAGAAGAGAGCGGAGTCAAAGTTCCTCGATGGATGTTCACAGAACTGGAGGGCTCTTGCCGAGCTTTTGTAAACGAACGGTTATCAACGTTCTGTACTTGCCTGGAACTGGTAGGGGATCTTATCTCACGCTCTCGGTGCCTTTATTTGTTGATACTTATCAGAATCCTTATCCTTACATTGGCTGGTTTTCGTTTCGCACGACCCACAAACACGTGAAAAAATGTACTTATAATGGAAAACTCCAGTTTGAAATCCATGCTTACGTCGTACAGTCTCCAAACCAAAGTGTGTTATTACGTCGTAGTATAGCTTGCTTAGCCTCGATCAATGTGTCCAACTGGCTCCCCATTTTTCGTAGACGCGAGTTTCCCGATTACATTGAAAAGTTACGTCGTAATTTACCTAGATAATTTATAAATGACAGTTTCCATGCACCAGCTTCTTGCAGGTAACAGGATAGGAAATCAACGTCTCTATTTGGCCAGGTACGAGCAGTGACAAAACCTTTTATATACCGAGTGGCGCCATAAAAGCGCGTCATGCTTTAGGCCTTTTAAAATCCGCTGTGGATGATCTAGGTTCGTGTTATTTTCATATTACGTTGAAAACATTACAAAATTTGTTTTATAAAGTTTCATGTACCTATGTTGTCTGAATAAATATCGACAGTCGCTTAAAGTGGAGTCATAAAATGGACCTTCCCGCGCACGAGGTGGATGGAGTTTCAGGACTGCTCGAATGATTTCTCTCCCTTGCGGTTAAGAATACCGCTTTTTACGCCAACTCTCCTAGTAGTATTCAGCGTGGTATCGATTCTGATGCTACGATGTACGGCAGTAGTACTATTCTACAATGAGTTGAATACTACGATGGTAATTGGCATAAATAGCGGTATTTATGACGTCAAGGTAGAGATATCATTCAAGTGGTCCTGAAACTCCATCCTCCTTGTGCGCGGAAATGTTATTTTCTTGACACTATATTGGGCGACTCTCGATATTTATTCAGCCAACTTAGGTTCATGAAACTTTCAGAAAACACATTGTGTGGTGTTTCCAAGGTAATGTGAAAATATCACGAACCTAGATCATCCACAACGGATTTTATCAGGCGTCAAACACAACGCGTTTTTGCGCCACCTGGTACAAGAATAACATGACAGACACGTTTATAGAATGCTTTCTGAGGTACTACAGATGGGAGTTGTGGACCAAACGTCTTCAGGTAACATGTAAATCGGAAGTAGGCCAGGAAAGCAGGCCTGATAGGTGGCAGGCCTGATAGGTGGTCCTAGGAGGACGAATGAGAATATGACTTTTTTTCAATAGCGAAAGAGTGGGATAGGCCATGTGGATTGTGGAAGACCATGGATGGGTGGAGAACTCCCTTCATAGTGTCTCCATAGATGAAAAGATGGCAAGTACAATACCATTGAAATATATTAGGAGGGCAAGCAATGAGCAATCCAGCGAGCGTGGCCATTGTCCAGAAATCCAGAATCATGCAAGTGCATATCCTCTCAAAAACACTAACACGTAACGGAGCGACGAAGCGTATAAACAATAATCCTTAGTAATAAAGAATTGAATTTTCTAATGAAATTCAGGTACCCTTTGCATTAGTGACACTAATGACTTCATTTTGAGACTTTTTTGCGAACCAGTTTGCTAGTCTACACGTATATATGTGGCCAGATAATTATTATCTTAAATTGAATTTTCTAATGAAATTCAGGTACCCTTCGCATTAGTGACACTAATGACTTCATTTTGAGACTTTTTTGCGAACCAGTTTGCTAGTCTACACGTATATATGTGGCCAGATAATTATTATCTTATACTGAGAAAAATATGAAATCGCTCGGAGTGTTTGGAACAAGCGGTAAAATTTGGAGGAAAGTCATGACATGGGGCTTCGTGTGAATATGGGAATCCGGAGTTTTTATTTTCCTAATGTAGTGACATGATCAAGGACGTGAGGGGATAAACACTTGGAAACACGTCCTACTAAATATATGTCCGACTCAGTCGCAGTAATGAACTTTTTTAAAGATGATTTTACTAACGGTTCTAAATCTCATTCAAACGGTCAATACAGTCGATTCCAGTATTACCTACACTTCGGTCCTCCGAGCCTGTAGCAATCTGTGGTAATACATAGGGATCATGTGACAGGTTACGTTAGTAGTTGGTCCAATTCTCTTTGTTTATGCATGCCCAGCTATGCAGTACAATGTATTTCTTCGTGAGGACTTACCTCCTCTCAAAACAATTCACTCTCGAAAGCGAAATATGATATCCACATTGAAAAGTGAACTAAAAGTTTACCAGATCTTGAGTTCAAATGACAAAAAACCTTTCGGGAACATCGATGCGGAGATCTTTGAGCATGAACAGTTACAGAATTCATTTCATTTTCCTTCATAATTGCCCCAATGAGGATAAGGTAATTTGATGGAATATGACCCAACGAAATGAAATTTGCAACATTGCCGGGTAGTTCCAGCTTTAACTGAAAATGTTACAAAGATTAAATGACTAAGTACAGAAGAAATGATTTAGAGTCGTTCCATGTACGTTTTAGGCGTACCTAAACCGCGGCAACCTATAATTCCAAGTTGGTCTCAAGAGACCATATTTCCCGTATTGTTGGGGGAATATGGCCACTTCTCAAAAAACAAATCTCAAGGATTTCCATGTACGTGAGAAACGTGCTGGGTACCTAGAAACATAATAAGGGAGGCTCAGCAGTTGAAAAATAATTCATTAACTGCATGAGGACTAGCAAAGAAGTCGACATTATTATCCGACTCGAGGTCCTGTTGCAAAAAAGCAGGATTGCAACGCTTATGGCTTTGAGTTGCATTGCACGTCATCGGGAGCCTGTATCTAGAGACTGTGGGTGTGAGAGGAGTGATCAACCATAAATTAAAGTGAACATGTGCTGCGAGTGAAAAATAAGTGGTCTCACATTTCAGGAAAACGCTGCTTAGTTTTTGCATGTATGAAAAAATAGTGCCGAAAAAAGTCACAAGCCCTTTTCACTTTTTGTATGAGGAATATTTACTTGCATTTAAATTTCCTGCCACGAAAGTTTCTGGAGCATGTCAGGCGAAGCAGATGTCCAGGAGGCGCTGCATGAGCTTATCTTCATGCACGGCCTCCTCACGTACTGCATATTTCGTCCAGATGTGCAGTACGTCTATCCATATATCCAGAGGAAGTACATTGGATGATCTTTTGCAGCCTGAGATACCACATGAATAAAGCTGACACAACTAATCGGTCAATGCGGTGCTAACATGAAATGAAGGATGTATCCATATTCCCCCATATCGGTTTGCATGACAAAATTGACAACACTCTCTGCAAACCGCAAGTGATGGGGATGTCACTTTGCACAAGCATTCTGGAGAGACCATAGGAGAACTTTGAAGAAATGGTGTCTGCATCCATGCTGCTATTAGGAAACATACACTTAAGTTGCTCAAGGCTCATATTAGTTTCAGGGTCACGATTCAAAGAATCGCAAGCATATGACTTTCAAGATATCGATGTATCCCAAATTCCTATGAGAACTGGATCAATGAACAGATCTAAACATTTCGACACCTGCATGTACTCTTCCATAGAACTATCTTTTTTAATTTGCCGGAACTATTCTGTCTGTAAGTGGATTCACTGTGAAGGGCCATATTACCCCAAGTTACCCTAGAGGGTAAGGGTAGCGAATCATAAAAATCTCATTTTGATCCTAAACAAATGAACCGCGATGCTTTCCATTCCAGAAAACCTCCTGTCTCGCTGCATCAGGTCTATCGACTTGAGCAGTCCCGAGATGAAAGCACCAGGAGGGGGGGGGGGTGGGAGGAGTTGATCGTTAATTTATGGATGAAAATTAATATTGAAATAATCAACTAGGCTAAGTTGGCTTCGTGATTGTATGAAAAGAGAGCAGCTCTCCACATCTTTCTTTGTGAAGTTGCTGCCGCCGTCTTCATCTCCATCATAATGAAAACATCAACTTCAGCGGACTATGATACTTTACGGCTCGCCAGATATAGGAAACTGAAGCTTGGTACTGAAGTAACTGGTCGGGGCGTACGTTTTCGGAAAAATCTACCTTCAAGAATTTGAGAATTTGTTCTAAGCATCACGTGTTTGTGTGGAAGAAAGCTAAGCCTGGTGGTACATTCCAGTTTGAATAATGGATGACTAGATGATGCGTGCAGCTATGATGGAGCTGCTAATAAATGTCCAGAGCCCAAGGAACATACTTTAGCGGTTCAAGGCCAGTGGCTGCAAAGTATACTTCGTTCAGGCGTTATCATGAGACTGGAAGTGTACGTGACAAGAAACACCCTGGCCGTGAACGTTCCGTTCGCACTACAAAGCTTGTCGGAAATGTCATGTTGGGAATTAGCTCCGACTATTTCTCTACGTGATAGAAGTGTGTGCTTCGATCTATACGTCTGCAAAAAAAAATAGCCTCTGTAAAGGCTAACGACGGTGTTTTTGAGGTTTTATGAGTCTAAGGTAATTCGGTAAAAATGATCTCATAAAAATGAATATGCACGCGGTCTTAGGCTTCTGCGGCTCGATATCGATATTCACGAACCATAAAATGTTGGCTCACCCTGCATCTGTCCATTTTCCTAAAGTGAAATCGTCTAACAACGGACGAATAGAAGGTACTACCCGATTTAACATCAACTGTGAGGACTACCCGTGCGCGGCGGTGTTAGAGATCCATGCTCTCCTTGCAAAAAAAATAAACTAAATCAGTTGAAGCGACCTCTCGAAGGAGATTTGTTCGAGAAATGTGATATTCTTCTAAATTGTTCGGTAGTTAAATACATTAGAACGTGTTTGATATCGTTTTTTTTGCCAGCAATCAATTCTCAATTCATTTTGTTTACATTTCCACCAAGGAATTTTGATAGCCCGTCAAACACTCGGTGGGTAAGGGTAGCGAAAAATAGTAAAAACCCAGGGTTGCATCGCAAATGCAAGGAGAAGCAATCAATTCTTAATTCATTTTGTTTACATTTCCACCAAGGAATTTTGATAGCCCGTCAAACACTCGGTGGGTAAGGGTAGCGAAAAATAGTAAAAACCCAGGGTTGCATCGCAAATGCAAGGAGAGACAATGATTCAACACCATGGGATCTGTGGTAGTTCAAACCTGTCATGAGCTCTGTGTGACAATCAACCGATAACATTGCGACATAGTTCTCTTCACTCAGGCGATAATGCAGAGGCAATTCACGAGATAAGGAATAAAGATAGTCATTGGAATGAGGTCTTGATAACGGCATTCACGACTGAGTCAAAAGACACCGTGGTGTTCGGTGACGGTTTAACGAATTCTATTTCAGCAATGCGATATGACATCCGGCATCGTTCCCGATGCAGCGACGAATAGAAAACCGACAATAGTCATTTTGGGAGTGACAGGAGCCGGCAAGTCCAGCCATGGGAATGCTTTTCTCGGCTTTCGTCAATTTGAATCGGAGGGTTTCCTGACAAGCGCTTGCGCGAACAGCTGCACACTCGATGTCATTGCAAAAAATTGCTTCTGGCTGGGAGATACCAAAAGACCCTTTCGCATCATCGATACGCCTGGATATGGAGACAGAAAGGGCTACAACGATCACCATAGGCATATGATTCTGGAGGCCCTTAAGAAAGAGGGAACGGTGGACGCCTTCCTTTGGGTTAAGAATTCTCAGCAACCAAGATGTGATATGCAGGAGGCGGAATACTTCCAAATCATGACTCAAGTATTCGGAGCCAGTTTCTTCAAGAACTTGGTGGTTGTCTTCAGCCGTTGGGGTTTCAGTAAGAGTGACGAAACAAAACGTAAAAAACAAAGACCGCCCTTGACATTGGATTTCGCCAAGAGAGAACTTTGGAATACCTTAGTGGAAGGCTACGATGATATCTCAGTGCCCATGATCCCCATTGATGCATTGCACGATGAGGAAGACGAAAACGAAGCAGCAGCATTTCGGAAACACGTGAACGATCTCTACGATATGATCATGGAGTTTACCGCTATGCCAGTCCAGGATATCCAGATGGTTCGCGCCGAGAGAGAACAGTTGGAAAAGGGGATTCATCGTCTCGAGAAGAAGATGAAGGAACGAAACTACCCTGATGAGAAGCTGGAAGCCATGGAAAGGGAAATGGAAACACTGAAAGAAATGCTGCAAAGAAATGAGGAATCACAGCAGCCACCACCTTGGCTGGAATTCCTCGCTCCCATTTTCGAGAAGTTGATACTACCGTATGGGGCCAACGTATTGCAATTTTAGAAATATTCATTTTACTCTTTTCCGAAGAGTATGATGTAAACAACTCAATTACCAATGTAATTCCTCTTCATATTGATAACCAAATGTATTCGCTGAGATATACTGCTTGATAGGTTTTTCAGAATGGCTAGATGCGTAGCCCATGCATTTTCGACTTTCTGCAAGAGTTGCTCCCAGCTTTTACAGGGTGTCCGTACAGGAATGACAAAAAAATAACATTTTATAATTAAGTAGAAACGTTATCTACTGACATTAAACCTCCCATGCATAAACTCACAACCTGTACATTTTTGTGCTAAGGTCTTCTATCAGAAGTGTCTGTCAGTCCTCCACGTGTTCACCATCTCCCTGACAACACAAATTCCCTGTAGTACGAGAGTACTGCCCACTTGTTGGCTAATATTTCCAGACAGATCTCAGGAACAGCATACAAGAGGCATTCACCAGCATCCAACAAGAATCGTTAATGAACACATGGGGCACATTCTAGTACCACTGATAATTTTTGCATGGCAATAAAGTACTTTGATACTGAATTATGCCAGAATATTTTTGGAATATACAGGTACTTTGGACACCCTGTGTATGCCCTGAAATGAGCATATTATAACATTCTGTTTTGCTTCTATTAAAGCGAAAACAACTACTGCAACCGAAAAAAGAGCATCCATAGCAGGAACGAAGTTGTAATTTTCTGGTTTTCTGATTTGTAACATTTTCATGCCTAATGCTGTCAAATGTGAATATCGAAGTCCAGAGCGTTGCTCCTCTGATATAATTTCAGTGGCATGAAAATACGTTATATCTTGGCTCCTACAAGTGATAACTAAAGGAAAGTAAAATGAAAATTTTCATCTAAGATTAATTTCATGCGACTTCCTAATATAACAAGATGCAATCTTACGTTGTTCAACTGTATCGCATTTATTGAGATCTACAAGGTGTGCCAAAAGGTATGGAAACATTTTTAGGGAGATATCTACTTTTAAAATGTTTCCATACCTTTTGGGACGTTGGAACACCTTGTATTACCATTAGTAGTGTCTCCCATCCTGTGTCTCCCTAGCCAAGATTATTAAATAAGAAGTTGCGCTTTATATGTATGCCGTCAGAATCTACATAGCTCTCTTGCCCTAAATAAAGGCTGATGTTATGTCACAAGAGTAAAAGCCCATGCACGCACGGGCTTTCATACCCAATATGTATCGCCTCCAGGTCATAAGCTTTAAATATATATATAATTATAATTTTAATGATATATAAAGCTTTATAAAATTTTGAAAAATTTGCGCAGTGTTGCAAGACTTTCTTTCCAACCCAATATTTCCGTGGAAGCACGTATATGTGCTGCTTGTGAAAAGGACTGAAATCTCATTACCATCATCCGTCACAATAATAGTGGATCTCCTGCAAGGCTTAGGGAGGCAAGATGAGTGGATTTTCTCCAACTGCCGGGAACTGAGTGAGTGCAGTTACTCACATCCATAGCTATTTCAATGTGAACATTTCCCATGAGAATGGAATTATAGAGTAAATTTTTCTCTCTTACCTTTTTCAGAGAGCAGCGAACTCTCCAGTCATACCAACTTGATGTGCCAGGTAAAAGTGGACTAAGTTTGAGAATATCTCCTCTTTGTAAGCAATATATAGAACTCAAGATCCAGCCATGGAGAAGACCATCAAAGATGAGGAAACAAGATTGAAGATAGTGATATCAGAGGCGATTTCACCCATTTTGATATCACTTGTCGAGATCGACCGTTCCTTAATTTTAGGGTAGGCCTAATCCTCTTAAAGCTAAATATTTTTGCTTATTTTTTACTATCCTAGTTGCTTACCGTCGAGTACCTAACGTCAACATTGCCCCCCAACTTTTTTTGCCTGTCCATGAAAGCATCCAGTTTCTTCTGAAAGATAGTCACTGCGCGGGACAGCCACTACTTCGTCATCTAACACATTCCACGCGTTCACCTCTCTGCAAATAAATAATTCCTGTCTCGACCTGAGCCGCACTTGCGGTTTGCGCAACCTAAGTCAGTTACCTCTCGTGCTCTTGCTGCCATCAAACTGGAAAAACCTACCACATTATCTAACCCTTTAATTATCTTGAAAGCCTGGATGAGATCGCCCCTCCTTAACCTTCGTTCGAGCGAGCACTGTCCCAACAATCCTAAACGCTTCTCGTATGAAAGTCCCCTGACCTCCCTTAATCATTCTTGTGGCCCTCCTCTGTACTCCCTCGAACGCCAAAGAATCGCCCTTATTTCTAGGCCTCCAAAACTGGATGCAATATTCAAACTGGGGTCTTATCAGCGCCGAATACAACGGAAGAATAACGCGCGATGCCCTACTTGCCACCGACCGAAGAATGTAACCTAGAATGCTGTTGCATTTGGCCACCGTCGCTTGCGCGTGCGTGGAAAACTCGAGGTCCTCGTCGGTAGATACTCCTAAATCTCTCACCGTTTGCCTCATCCAATTTAACATCGCCGAACGTGTCGAGAGACCTACCGTTGTTTCGACCGACGTGGAGAACTTNACATCGCCGAACGTGTCGAGAGACCTACCGTTGTTTCGACCGACGTGGAGAACTTCACACTTACTTTTATTAACCCCTTAAATGGACTCGCCGCATATGTGCGGTCTGGCACCTGCCTTCTCTCGATGGAATCACCGCACATATGCGTTCAAAAGTTCCCAGTTAAGGGGTTAAACCTCATGAGCCATTTCTTGCTCCACTCGTCCAAAAGACTTGAATCTCGCTCGGCTCAAGCCCTATCCGCCTCCCCCCTTATAGCAAAACATATCTTGGTGTCGTCGGCAAACTTACTCATCTTACCCTCTACGCCGAGATCCAAATCGTTTATGTAGACCAAAAAGAGAAGCGGTCCGAGGACCTCGCCTTGAGGGACACCGCTTTCGACTCCGACCTCCTTTGACGCTTCCCCATTTCTCATCACCCATTGCTCTCTTCCTGTCAATCAGCTACCGATCCACTCGCTTGTCCTACCCTGGATCCCGTGCGCTTCCAGTTTAACCCGCAACCTCTTGTGAGGAACGGCATCGAAAGCGTTCGCGAAACCTACATATGCAATGTGCATGGGATTCCCGTTATCCCTCTCTTCCGTCGCCCAGTCGTAGACTATCAGCAAATCGGTAAGACAATTTCGACGCCTCCTACGGCCCGTGTTGAGAGTCCCGAATGAGCGCGTTTCCTTCAAGGAAATCAAAGAGATGGTCCCTTAGTATGCTCTCCATGATCTTTCCTGGGATACACGTGAGACTTACCAGCCGATAATATCCTGGATTACTCTTTTCGCCCTTCTTAAAGATCAGCACGACTTTTGCTGAACAAAAAGAAATACCACATTAGCAAGTTGCATATCTTGATATTTTACCCACCGTTCCGCAGCTCTAACCTAAGCCGAAACCTAAGACCTCTTGCCTTAGCCTAAAGCTCGATGCCTACAAGATTAAGACTACTACCGCCATAGGCTTAGCGTAAGGACTCAAAAGGGGAGATGTCCGTGAGCGGGATGCAGTGTCAATTTCCTCATGATACCAAGATGCAGAGTGATTCCCATACAAACCCTAAACACCCCCCCCCCCCCAGGTTAACCTGTACTTATTAATGCCTGCTTTTCCACCTAATCTTCCCTTGAAGGTCTGACAGGTTGAGAGAGGGGATATAACGGGAAAAGAGGGGATTCCCCGATTTTCATCTGAAGCTCAGGGACACCTCCGAAAGCAGGATATGCAGAATAGATGAGACTTAAATGTGAAATTTTAGTTAATCCAAGCGAATATTTCCCCTCGCTCCTTCGCGCTTGTCTTTGTTATCCTTGTGAGATATGTTGGAATCTACTCCTCATATCGCTCATTGCCGGTCAAGAGAATCAGTCTCATCCAATATCAGTGATTTGGCTCTAATACCTTTAAACCATCAGGAACAAAAAAAATCATTTTTAACACTCAACCAATCCTCGACACGTCAACTCTTCGTTGGAGCCGAATTTCTTGCCCCACAAATGTTCCTTCAGGTTGGCGAACAGGATGTAGTCTCAGACGGTCACATCCAGGCAGTTCAAATTGCTCCATTTTTCTTTTAAAACTTTTTCACAAAATATTTAAAAAATTCCATTACTGAATACCCCATAAATGATAATAGTTCGGAAGGATATTGTCTAGCCACGTGATTGATATATTACTTATCTGGGATTGAGAACTAAAGACTTTGGGATAATGGAGATAACGGACCGAAGATGAGCTGCTAGGTGAAATGTGTCTTGCTTATCTGGAAAAGGTGACATTTATTCAAAACATGGGGCAAAATGAAATGCTTCACCAATATTAGACCATACATCGACAATTTCTCATCCTAACACTTACTATCACGTAATAACCATGGATAACTAAAACCTAAGGGAAGACATAGCATGCTTTCTATTGACTGTAGTGATAATTTTAAAAGAGGTTCGGTCGATGAAGCAGATCTATGCAAGATCCAGTCCGGAAGGCGTCAGGCACAGGCGCCTTATACCGGGCCCGTCTCTCAGACGGGTGAGTCAGCGGATGCGTTAAATGAAATCCGTTAGAATTATTCAAGGAATCTTATATCCTACCGACCTGTCAGGGAAAGCAGTACATCGGGATGCGTTCGATTTTGTTTTGGTTAACAACAACCCATGTGCAATTCATTTGTTTAAATTTCGACTAAGAAATTATGAAACTTCGTCAGACAATCCACGAATGAAAATAGCATAAAATACCTAAAAACCCAAGCCAAAGTACCGAGGGGAAGGTGTTTCGGTTTCATTGCATGTGCAAGTCAAAAGACATTGGTCTAAAATCATGAGCATTGCATGACCATCATCCGTGTTGCAGCGTTCAATAATCTGAAGAATCCCCTGCAAATCCTCCCCAACCAACGTGACGGGATAGTTCTATACGTACCTCACCAGTTTCATAGAGCACTTCACGAGATAAGGAATGAAGATAGTCACTGGAAGGAGGCTATTGTGAAAACGACATTCACGACAGAGTCGAAAGACTCCGTGGCGTTCGGTGAGATAAAGGAACCTTATTTCAGCAGTGCAACACGACATCCGCCATCGTTCCCGATGCGGCGAGAAATAGAAGACCGACAGTTGTCCTTTTGGGAGTGACAGGAGCCGGCAAGTCCAGCCTTGGGAATGTTTTTCTCGGTCTTCGCCATGATGAACCGGAAGGTTTCCGGACAATCGCTTGCGCGAACAGCTGCACACTCGATGTCATTACAAAAAATTGCTTCTGGCTGGGAGATACCAAGAGACCCATTCGCATCATAGATACACCTGGATATGGAGACAGAAAGGGCTACGATGAACATCACAGACGGATAATTGTGAATAACCTCAAGAAAGAGGGAACGGTGGACGCCTTTCTTTGGGTTAAGAATTCCCAGCAACCGAGATGTGACATGCAGGAAGCGGAATACTTCCAAATCATGACTCAAGTATTCGGAGCCAGTTTCTTCAAGAACTTGGTGGTTGTCTTCAGCCGTTGGGGTTTCAGTAAGAGTGACGAAACAAAACGTAAAAAACAAAGACCGCCCTTGACATTGGATTTCGCCAAGAGAGAACTTTGGAATACCTTAGTGGAAGGCTACGATGACATCTCAGTGCCCATGATCCTCATCGATGCATTGCACGACGAGGAAGACGAGAACGAGGCAGCAGCATTTCGAAAACACGTTAACGATCTCTATGGTATGATCATGAAGTTTTTCCGCTATGCCAGTCAAGGATATCCAGATGGTTCGCGCCGAGAGAGAAAAGTTGGAAAATGAGATTAACAGCCTCGAGAAGAAGATGAAGGAAGGAAACCTTGCTGATGAGAAGCTGAAAACCATGGAAAGAGAGATGGAAAAACTGAAAGAACAGCTGGAAAAAAGTGACAAATCACAGCAGCCACCACCTTGGTTGGAATTCCTCAGTCCCCTTTTCGAAAAGTTGCTGGAAAGTTTGGCAGAAATTTGCATGAGAAAGTTGATAAAAACGCTTGCGAAGACCTCAGGAAAGTAGCTTTCAGATCGATTGACATGTGTTATTAGATAGGCCAGGAAGGGAGAAAAAAAGTCTAGGTCTTCCAACAACCCTCTTGAAGTGAAGAAACTAATAAAACCAAATGAACAATCAGTGCAGGAACGGCGTAATTATTTTCCAGTGTCTTCTTTCTGTTTGCCTCTTTCTTTATTGTTGATTGTTGATAGTATTACATCTGATTGGATAATGCATGATATTGTACTGATTGCGTTTGAGAGAGAATGAAGGATAAAGCAACTCCGCTTTCCTTTCGGAGGCATCAAGACCCGCATCATCTTTGGCTCCTACAAATAACGCCAGACGTGATGAGTATTTTTTTAGATACTTTTTTCGGTGTACTCTTTGGATGGGCGCTGCGTATTTCCCTTCTCCTCCTGGAAAGGAAGCGAAAGTATTAACAAGTAAATTCGCATGTGTAGAGTTTATATACATCAACTCACCTAAATGACAATTTATATTTTTTACCGAGACGCAAGCGCGTCCCCGTTGAAAACGTTAGTTCTTGGGGGTCAGAACTTGAATTGCACATTTTGAAAGAAGCACTTTTTTAACTTGGCTCGAGTAATGATTGAAAAACGAAAGCCAATTGTCATGAGCCTTCTTAAAAGCCGTTTAGTTTATATGTATCTCTAGGCGTACTGGTACGTATTGTCCCCTATTTCCCCTAGCTCAGTGCCTATATCATAAATAACCGGAGGCCTGCAGCCTGGGCCTGTGTGACGCCTACCCAGCCAACCCATACGGGTGGCCCATACCAGGTGTCATTGGAATCTCACTTATGCTGAGGCGTGATTAAATGAAAGGTCAGTCCCTCTCTATGCCTTACAATATCTATTTAAAACTTTCGAGAGGATTTAAAAAAATAAACAATAAAGCTTAGGCCTATAAACGATAATTGAAACGGTAAAAGGCCACTCAATGGGGGGGGGGGGCAAACACAACCAAGGCCAATAGAATACAAAAGCATTAAAAAAATAAAGTACAGACGAGGGAGGGGCGAGGCAGCAGCGCGCAAGGGGGAAAGAAATATCACAATCCGATCACAGTGAGGGGAACGTTGAACGGGGCTCCAACACGAACAGTTCCATCTAATCCGGAAGCCAGCAACGTGCACCCAACAGATGGCAGCAGAATTTCAGCCCATATGAGATGAAAAGCCCCTGAATGCTTATGGGTCGAGTACGATCCAACATGGAACGAGGAAACTCATAGACTAACGGAGCGAAGGTGCTTCACTAGCACAAGCCAAAGATACCAAATATTATTTCATACCTGGCACTTTCTCGTATATCGACGTCTTTCAGCGCTGAAGCAGCTAAACCGCTGAATAAAATGGGAGACATTTTGCACACCCACTTCCTGGCCTCCAAGGAATCATCCTACTCATTGAACACACTCTCACACTTACTATTTACCTTACTTTCGGAAAAAGACAAATTTCACAGTGAAAATTAAAGTGCCCGATCGCGTCAACATTCGAGATGTACGCATTGATGAGATGCATTTGATGGACATGGAGCAGCAAAATCAAAATGCCCATTCACGTCTACGCGTATCCTACCAGTCTTTAAATTGTTGCTGTACTTAAATTTCAAGAACCCCTCATAAATCCCGATCAATCAGGTTTCCGGAAGGCCGTTCACACCCTGTTTGAACCGCCGTCAGGAAGATGTTTCTCTATGTCAATAAAAGTAAATGCATCCTCTTTGTTGAAAGAAGGTCTATTCATCATGCCACTCTCCTATCTCTTGCTCTTGACATATATGTATGACTTGTCCTTGCTTGCAAATTCCTTCGAGTCACTATCTACAGTTCTCTCTAATGTACGAGGGCCACTTGAAAAGTTATCTACTTGAGTATGAAAGAGGAAAGGTAAAAACTGTTTCTTAGCTGCGTTAGATACAGTGGCCAATAAGTATTACTCAGAGGGAGTAATAAGTCGGTGGCCTTTCTGCTATATAGTTGAGAGCACATTGAAAATTGTTGAAACGGGCAAGACGGAGCTGTAGTATGGAGCTGTTGCAAAGTTCCTTACAAAAGAATTGATTTCACCCAAAGAAGTCTTTGAGAGTTTGAGAAACGTGTATGGCGAAGGTTCTCCTTCCTATAACTGAGTAAAATTTTGGCGCAAAAAGTTCAAGTGGGGGAGGGAGTCTGTAGAGGATGAAGCTCGATCAGGTCGCCCAGCAGATGCTTCAAATGACGAAATGTGCGACAAAGTCGAGTGTTTAGTGATGGAGAACCGACGTGTGTAGGTGTCGCCACTGTCAAGAGTGTGGAATCTCAGAAGAAAGAGTGCTACACATTCTCCACGAAAAGCTGGGCATGAAAACGGTTATTTCAAGGTTGGGTTCTAAGAATGCTGGGCGAAATTTTCGGGGGTCATCCTCTAAAGAACCTCCCCCACTAAAACTCCTTGCACCAAAATTTTAATTAGTAATAGGATGGTGAACCTTCGCCATACATGTTTCTCAAGCGCTCAAATACTTCATGTGGTGAAGCCGCTTCTTTTGTAAGGAACTTCAAAACAGCTTGATACGCCAGCTTTGTCTTGTCCATTTCAACAATTTTCAATGTGCAACATAGCAGAAACGCCACTGACTTATTACTCCCTCTGATTAATACTTATAGGCCACTGTATCTAACGCAGCTAAGAAATAGTTTTTACCTCTCCTCTTTCATACTCAGGTAGAAAACTTTTCAAGTGGCCATCGTACCACTAAGTGTTAGTCCTACAATAACATTCAGACTATCTAGTTTGTTTCATCTTGTACAACTCATCACGTGCTCCCTATCACACAAGTACAAGAGTGCATGATGCAATGGCGCAACAAAGAGAGGAGGATGTGATATTGTAGACATGTAATTTCATCTGGCCCTCACTAGCGGCATCGCAGGAAGCACTCAGAAATCAATCCGATATCATATTCCGTTGGCAATTTTTCTAAGCTTTCCTCCTCATATTTTTCACTAACGTCGCCTAAACGTCAGATTTCCTTTTAAGATGTCTTGTCGTTATAACTGTACCTTGAAATGCACCCCGATATTATGCCATTGTAGATGTAACGGTAAGGTTAAATATTAAAATGCACCACTGGAACTGCCTCGACTATCGTTGTTCTATTTGAGTAACTCTTATCTATTAATAATGAGTTATACCTTTTGTCTCCTTATCAGGCGACCCATGGACTTGCTGGATATGTTCGAAGGAAGTGCAAATATGCCACTCATAACTACAACTTATTTCCTAACGGTAAACCATTGCGGAGTTCCACTGCTGAGGAACTTCAAAAGCAGTACATAACATACATCTGAACAGCCCTGACTCCAATCCTTGCACGGTTGTTTAGTTCAATACTTTGCGCGAAAAAAAAACTCAATTTCGCAGATTAGTTTGGAGTTCAAAGTTTGGCAGGGGAGGTAAATAAGCGTTTATTCCCATAATCACCTGCCCAATAGTGGTCTACCCCTCTCAAGACAAATATTTTCACTGCCAGCAGGTTACGCACGGCAGATTAGTTACAATATTGATTAGTTGCAGTCATAATGACATTCGATTGCAGCTATATACAAATATTTTCGGCGGGTTCCAAAATTTTTTGTTTTGTGCATGACGAATGACATCTAACCACTTACTTAGGACACATGAGGACTACATCTTCACTTCAACTGTTCCACGTGTTCACAACGTGACATTATAAGAGGAACTAGCTAAATTGTGCATGTAACTGAGGGTGCATCCCCATTCATGGAAAACAAGCGTCGCACATGAAGTTAGCATTAGACTTCGTACAGGCGACATACCGGCGTGAGACGAATGGCACTCGAGAGCGTCAGAGATAAGAATTACTTTCCCATCTACATCCACAATCATATTCAGGTTCTCGATGCTCGAGAGTCACACTGTTCTGTGATCCCCTACCAAGCCATTTACGCTTTCTATCGATCATTCATAAAGGTAAGAGAGAATATAAAAACCAATATCCAATTCCCCACCTTTCTCTACGGGGTTTCCTAACGTTAAGCCTAGGCCTAACCAACAGACTGCCTTCAGGTCACGCCTAGGCCTACCATTTTTTTTATTTGCCGATGAAACTCGATTTTCGACTTGCGGGGACAATTAGACCTATAACGGTGAACCCGTGTTCTTCTAGACATCTCGTTGAGGACGAGTAACGTTACGCCCATAACAGGCCTATTCATACTTTCATAAACCGTTTCAGTGCGGACGTGGAACGATATAGCCTACTTGGAGTTCCTGAAACCATCTCGAATAGATCTGAGGAGGGAATGCCTCCAAGAAGCAAGAGATCTATGGCGCGCAATCCTGTTAATTCAGGAATGTTCGGATCAGATATCTCCATATCCCGCCACATCGATCAATTACTGCTAAACACTGCTTCATTCTCAGCTCAACTCATGAATTCAGCACAAAAATGTCTCAAATATTAAAAAACAGAAGGTCCAGGCGCCGATACGAAGGTTGAAGTAGGCTTGAATCTGGAACAATTTCGGCACGGTATCCGGCAACACTACGCGTATATCTAATATCTACTATAGGCAATATTGCTTCGCCAATGTTTCCAGCATTGGCGAAGCAATGTCTCCCCCATACTGCCCTGCCATCATCGATCCCATATCGAACGGATAGGACGATCCAATGTGCCCAGGTTGCACTTGAAAGTGCCTGGTAAGCGAAGTTCTCCTCTACGCCACTAGATGGTAGCATGATTCGCGCTTTTCCCACTGTACCCAAAAGTACCTTTCCCTCCCTTTTCATAAATTTTTCAAAGCAGCACTCAGTACCTCACCTTACTTTTGTCATGTTTCATAAAGGTAATCAATGCCGCCGTTTCTTCATATATTATCTCCAAATTCAAGACAGATTCGTGGAGCCCAGGAATCAAAACAAGTTCCTTTGCCCTATGAGAACCCTTCACTGTAGTAGCATACTTCATCAGGCGCTTTAGAACCTCATATTCACGTTCTAGTGTCTAGGAAATCAGACCATCTTCACCTTGTCTTGAGAACTGAATGCGGATTATAATGATTTCAATTCTTGTTCACTTCCCAGAACGAAAAAGAAGAGTATCACCGCCCGTGTACCACACATGGTACATTTAGGGATGACTTCGCTTCACGAATGTACTATAAGATGAACATCAGAAACTATCCTTAAAGGCATGATTCATTGGCCAATGTCTCGTAGGCGTGATATATGTATATTGTACTAGTGTTCAGAGCCAAGAAAGGACCAAATACTTTGTTAATATTGTTCCATTCTTGGCTGGAATCATTGACCTTTCTCTGGCAGATGAGAATTTCGTCCTTGGGCGAAACCAAGGAGAGTCCAAACACTTGCTGATGATATGCATGGTTGGCCCAATTGTGTTTGGCGATCTGGGTAGTTTCGAAAGTAGAACAGCTGCGTTTGCGTTTTGTTTCCACTTTTGTCTGATAAGATTTTTGAAATGGGATATCTACAACATATAACAGATAAAGGTCATAAACATTTTAATATCATTTCATGAACAAACCTGACAGTTCAGTGCACTATGGGCGTAGGACGTCATTTTATGGCAGCAGGACTCGAAGTGGCGACAAAGGCAAACAAGCCAAAAGCGATGCAGATAACGAACAATCAGCCGTACTACATAAGGCCTTGTACCGTTCCTAGGGGGTACCGTTAGTAAGTTTAGGGGTGACATCGCATGTGCGAATTGTGAGGCCGCAGTTGACTATAGCGTTGGATAAGCTCCGCACTCGGTAAGTATTAATGGCTGTATATTACTCAATCCATTTTGATTTTTAACCTCTACAGGGATGAATTTCTTTGACACGGTAAATATATACATATTTTACTTATTCATTTATTTATTGAAATATATACTCGACAAGTGTGCGAAGCTCTCTGTCCACCGCGGAATCCTCACCCCTCTGGGAGGTACCAGTACCAGCGACGTATAACTCCAAGAGCTTATGGCCCCTGACACCTATAGATACCTCGGCTTGGAAGAGAACTCTTCCGTGGCTGTCAAGCGCACGAAGCAGAGACTGACGACTGAATATAAACGCAGAGTCCGCCTCGTACTCACGTCCGAGCTATCCGGCAAAAAAAGGCTGTTGAGGGCAGCGATCTTAATCGCTGCCCTCAATAGCCTTGCCATCCTGTAATAGGCCGGACCTCACGATCTAAAAGGAGGAGAAGACCGCCCTCCTCGTAGATGTGAGCTCATAACCTCCAAGAGAAGACCAGGGAGAAGTTCGAGAAATACTCCGATTTGAAAATGGAAGTAGAACGGTTGTGCGGAATGAAGACCACCATCGTTCCGATCATCACAGGTACACCTTGCGTCGTCCTGAAAGAACACATGGGACATGTCAGGAAGCTGAAGTGTGATATCTCACTCGATATCCTCCAGCGTACAGCAATCTTGGGCACGTCCAGCATCCTTCGCTGTGTCCTTCAGAATCAGGCGAGTATGAGGTCTGGGATGAGTTTCATCCCCCCTCATACCTCCAATACTGGCAGTCGCCCGTGGAATTATATATATATATATATATATATATATATATATATAGAGTAAGAGAAGTTATTTGGTGCCGAAATTGCTCGAAACTACCCAAGGGCAACAGAAAATGCCCACATTAACTCCAACCCACGAAATAGCCCCAAATCAAAAGTTGGCACCATATTAAACTTCAATAGCCATGTATACCAGGCCAGGTAACTGCCTATTTAGCCAATATCTTTCTTTAATATTAGGTCCATTACTATATATATATATAAGGGATACAACGTCTAATTATATCCGAGAACGCTAGTAGTGATGGAAGAAAGAACAGGATGAACCAATGACAGAGAAAGTGCCTGGAGATATGATGGGGAATCTTCAAGAACTAGTGCCAGGGTGTCCGCGTGGTGACGTCATGGTTTCTTCTGCAAGACCAACTACTTAGTCTGTTCATGCGGGTGAACGATTTCCGCCGCCATCCTCGTAACTTCCTCATTTGTCTGGTGTTCTCTGTTGTTTATTCTTGCTGAAGGGATTGACCAGTATTTGTGCATTCAAATCCCAATTCCAATCTACTGAGGGCCGTATTAAGTAGTTGCAAGGGCCGGGGTAAGGGAATTCCTGGGGCTCCCCTTTCCCCTCCCCCCTCCCGCTACTTTTCGCAAATATTTAACGTTTTTAATTTCCTTCTGGGGTTTGGGGCTTTGGAAGAGTGGGGCCCGGGGCAACAGCCCCCTTTGCTCCCCCTCCCACACCTCTTAATCTGGCCATGTATCTGCTAAATCCTTGATCCTTCCTTTCTGCAGCGGGTTCGATCACATGGTGACAATGAATTAGAATGTTAAAAGTGCTTTATTTATTATTGCGAGAACCTTAGAGATCATGTCTTTTGACTTTGCAGTGTTTATTCCTGCTTCCTTCGGGTCACGTAGGATTCGCACAACGGCACTCAGAATTTCCTATCCCGAGTTCAACAGAACTACTGGTTTGAGCTTCAACGTTCTTCACATCAGATTCCGTACGTAAAGCATGCTAAGAATGCTTCAATTGATCAGGTACGTATTAGGACATTTGTGAGAAAAATTTATAACTCTAACTTAGACATTCTCTGGCCAATAAGTAAACTTCACCTTTTGTAGGCACTGGAAACACTTGCTTATCATAGGCATGTTGTCAATAATTCTCCTGGCAATCGCATTTTCTCCTGGGGATATACATGCAGTTCTAAAAGAGTCAGGACGTCCATATTGGCTGGAGTCAGTAAACCCTTCTCAAGAGGCAGTGAGGCAGTCAAATGTTTACAGTGGAGCATCGGCAAATACATTCAGCGGTGGAAAAGTAAGAATATTTCCGGAAGAACGAAGAATTTTGAACCGGAAATTCTTCACATCAAAACCAATAAGCAAGTCAAGAGCGTTGGACCCTTCATGCGAGCTTTGGGCTGTCCTCACCACAATAAATGAGCCTTCCGAGGCTCTGAGAAGGCTCCTTCTAACTAGGAAGTGGTGCATCGTCGTGGTAGGTGATAAGAAATCCACACCATCTTTCTCGATACCTTGGACTATAACGGGGGATATCGCTGTCGTTTACCTGAGCCCAGAAGATCAAGAGAACATGGGGGGATCGATCATGCAACACATACCATGGAACAGTTTTGGAAGGAAAAACGTAGGATACCTGTTTGCATTGAAACATGGTGCAAAGACAATCTGGGACTTCGACGATGACAATATGCTAAAATTTTGGGTGGACGGAGCAGCTGATTCTATTGCACCTTCCCTCGATCCATACACGAATCTCACAGAGGAATCAAATATTTCTGTAGAATTCCTGAAAAGAGTGAACATGACTTCAAATACTGCCTGGAACCCATATGCTCACCTGGGAATCGAATATTTGCCATGCTGGCCACGGGGGATGCCGTTGAGCGAGGTTCAACAGGATTCTTCTCATGATCTGAGGAGTGAAACAGGAAATATTACCTGGGGACGATTAGGGGTGATTCAATCGGTGGCCGACGTGCAGCCAGATCTAGATGCAATATTTCGCATCTCTCATAGAATAATTATATCTTTCAAAATGACGACCAAGACAAGGCCAGTGGTGACTCCAGATGGCATGTTCACCCCCTACAATGCACAAGCCACTCTCCACAATTATCCTGCATTCTGGGCGCTGCTTCTCCCAGTAACAGTCTCTGGAAGGGTCTCCGACATATGGAGGAGTTATTTAGCACAAAGGTTGTTCAGGGATGTCGGATTGCATCTTGGATTCTTTGCACGTCCACTCGTTGTTCATGATAGGAGTTCCCATTCTCTCATTGGGGATCTCAAAGCAGAGCAAGATTTGTATGAGAAGACAGAAAAGTTGATCGAGTTTTTGAATGCCTGGGAGAATGAAACAAACGACCTCGCTGTCAGAATGGAGGAGTTGTGGATTGAAGCATATGAGAGGAACTTTATCAACATTGGGGATATATACCTGCTGCAAGAATGGCTCTTGGCCCTTCAAGAGATCGGCTACGAATTTCCTGAAGTGAAGCATGAATTACGTCAAGTGGATTTCCTGACTGAAAAGAGCGATAACGAAGTCGGAAATTCTTTTAATGAAAAACTCAATACATGCCCTCCAAAGAAGATTTTCAACATTTGGTTTTCGGGGTGGCACAAGGGAACACTAATGGACATTCCTTCGGCTCTTTTACGAATGGGCCATCGTGTGATATTTGAGGGTCATACTGAAAGATTTCCTAACCCTGGAGTGAAAGAACATCCAAATGTGACTATTTATAACAGGATTTCCAAGACTGTAGGAAAATGGTGGTATGGAAATAAGAAAGGATATCACAGTAATGCAGACGCAAGGGAGCATTTCGAGTTTTATAAGAATGATCTTGTGGTGGCATCAGTTGACGTTTTTGTTTGCATGTTTCCTGCTGCTTTTTGCGAGCTCTGGCTCCCATTCAATAAGAGCATCCTTTTCTTGCCTGCTACCCGATATTCACTCGGAAGATGCTACCAGCAGGGGCAGTGGGATCTACTCGACAAACACTTAAGGATAATGGAGGCTAGCAAGAATCCCCACCATGTTTTAGCTGCTAGTAGTGTTTACGACATGGAGTACCTGAAGCATTACACAGGAATCGTAAATGTGATTCCTCTGTACAGTTACAGTGGTTTCTATACTGAACAGTATAAATACAAGCCCGAGAAGCCCGAAATAATTTCCTTGGCTGAAAATACGCTCCGTCCAAACCTTTGGTCGACTTTTATTGACACTGCCAGTAAACATGGAATTCCTGTGATCAGTACGAAGAAGCTATACAAAGGATTTTACAAAATAGAGAATTTGGTGCAGCATCCAGCTCTAGTGTATTGGCCATATGCCGTGATGTCATACAAGATTACAGAAGTGTATGCGTTGGGGATCCCAATGTTCATGCCAAGTCTCCATTTCATGAGAAACGTGCAGAGACTAGTTCATGATCGCGGCAATCATTGCGATGCGAGTCAGCAGAAGGCAATCAGGGAAAGACCTGGTGTGCCGAACTCCATCCATAGATACAGTCCCACTGATTTCGAAAAGAAAGCTCCGTACAGTTGGGAGTCATGGGAAGCCGAATTTTACTGGCTTCAGCTTGCCGACTACTACACGTGGCCGCATATTATTCTCTTTGACGATGCAGACGACTTTGTACAAAAATTCAAAAGAACAAATTTGACATGGGTGCATGACAGAATGATGGAAGAAAATGAAAAGAAACGAAGGAGTCTCGAGGAAAACTTGTGTCAAGCGACAGAAAGGCTGGATCATGGTTCAAGCAGGACGTTCCCGAAGATCTTCGAGGATGCAGTCAAGGCAGCTGTGAATGATGACTTCTTACTTCTTCCAAAATAAATAAATAATAAGTCCAACATATTTCTTGGGATATAAAATGGTGTTATTACGTGCATCGCTCAAAGTGTTGGTCCTTCATGGTGGAATCTCACTTTTGATGGCCTTCCTCTCCAAATTCAAATATGAAAAAGCAAACTCGTATTCATCATAATGCTACCCAGAGCACCATTTATTACATGCTGTGGACCATGCAACATCCGAATGATCATTGAAGGCATAAATTCGAGATTTTCAATGCTGCGTTTTTGGGGCTTCTTTTTCATCCGTCATTGCCTTGTATGATAGCTTCTGTGTATGTTAACCGAAAGGAACTTTAAAAAATGCATGATGAGTTCAATGGAGGAGTCCCATACGAAAAGGAGTTATAAAAAAATAAAACTATGCCAAAATATTTTCGTTAATAATGACAGTTAATGTTATCAATTATGTTAAGTTTTTAAACACTGCATGTAGATAGAGGGGAATAGGTGCGAATCAATTTTAAAGAAATTGTACGCATGGTATCACGTTCTATGCCATTTAAACTCAATGGGTAAAAAATGTACAATCCAAGCCAATTGAATGGACATCCCTTGCATGGACATCCCTCCGAATGATGGCGTTCCACGCGCTCTTCAATTTTGGAGGCAGTCTGTTCGCAGACTTTCGAGTCGGAGATGGTTCCAGAAACTCCAGGTGGGCCTAACGTTACAGTTCCTCACCGAAACGTATAAGAATTCTAAACATTGACTCCCATATACCGAATATACCCATATACCAAATATACACCTTAAGGATTCTCTAAAGTGGAAAGGTTGACCTGAGCCTAAACTGAAGACAATTCGTGGGGTGCATCTCGACGTTAAGTAGCAATCACAAGGAAAACGAGGGGAAACGAAGGGAAGGTTTTTACATTGTCTGTGATTTTGATATTCTCGTTACCCATCACATGAGGAATTTTTATTTTCCCGGAAGCCTCGTTATTGCTTAAATATGAACTTTCCTGTAAAAGTCATTGAATTATTTTACCGGACTGACGTGGATTAAGGGCAATTAGAGAATTTTCAGAAAACGGTTGCAAAAATATCGGACCAAGAATTATCTTTTTCTTTTTTAAAAAAAGAAAAAAGAATACCTCATCGGGTTTTTGATTGTCAGGAAAGTCTCGGAATTCTTCCTATTGGCCTGTTTCTGTGAAATCTCCAACGGTATGGGTTTCCCATGGCTCATCATGTTTCTTGGTATTCTTGAAAGTAACCAGTCGTCATATCTGGTGTTCCCGGTGAATTTTCTCGCATGGTGAAAAATCCTGCTTCCCATCTTCTTACATCCCCTTTCATTTTCTGAAACGAAGTGCTCCTGCGATGGTGCAGAGATTCCGCAACGGAATGATCTTGTCAATTTGGAAATATCAACTTTCTTTGTTTCTTCGGATTCCTCCGCCTGCAGAGAAAGGACGGCCTACCTTTGCCTGCAGCGACATGACGACGTTCCAATAATTGTCGCTGCCTTCAAGTCAGGCTTTTGGCAATTAGAGAGACACGTATGTGAGTTACGCGGAACCTACTGCAATCCAATGAATGGAAAAGCTTCATCGTATCGTTGCCGTTCGAAGGACCGTTGCTTGTTGGCATGCAACCTCGAAAATATTTCAGTTCGCAGCAGAATATTCGCGAAAATTTTGGGTCTGGCATGTAAAATGAAGAATCCAACAATTATGCTGTCGGTCAGCGGTTCCCAAACTGCGGTAAGCTAGGCGATACCAAAATTGGTACCGAATAGGCTTCCAATGAGACCTATTTCAAAATTTTCGCCATCGAGTACTAGATTAATCAACTTCGTCTCCGATTTCGCTACAATGTGCATTGTTTCCCTTCGAACGATCTCAGTACCTGAAGGTCACATCAAGTACCAAAGAGAATGGTGCTGCTTTTGCAGCTTTCGAGTATTCACTTGAGCCGTTTGACTGCCTTCCAATATCATCCAAGAAACCTGAATCCAAAAGAAGTGGGAAAAATATGCAGATGGGACTGTCCCCTTTACTGGCGAAGATGGAACAATAACAGACGCGCCTTCGTTTTCAAAGTTGAGTTGTTTTTTTTAAACATCGTTGATTCGTAGTCGTAAAGGCTCATGACAAGGAATTTTCACATTCTGTCTTTTTCATAATGCACTTAAATAACTTTCTGCCTCTTATAGGATATACCAGTCCATGTCACTTGAGATTTTTTGCTCTTTCTTGATGAAATATTGCGGTGATCTTATGATAAAAAATCCAGTCCTTCATGCGAATATTTTTATTTACACGCGCCTGGAAAAAGCCAGCTTTTCTCCCAACTGTCCCTTTACAATTCCTGGCATGGTTTATGAAAAGCTGTCTAACGGGTATGAGTTGCGAATAAAATTGAGACATTTTGAGGAATGAACTCGCTTTAGTACGAAACGTTTTGAATTGACACATTGGGGAAGGGACCGAACAACGTATAATGTGTCACATTTCTCTATGGAAAATATCAGCCTAGAACGTTTAATCAAAATCAGTCTCGATCGCATGTGGGCTCGGTGAGGAGTTAGCGATGTCCATTCATGAATACAATCATCGAGCGAAATAACCTCTGGTACAACATTCTGTGCGTTACTCAGGCTTTGAATGAATGCTAGATTGCCATTGAGAATGCGAGATTTTTTCTCAGCACTCCAGGTTTAAAATGCTAGCATGAGACGGCTTCGTTCGCCGACTCGTGTCATATTAACCAAACATGGAATTTAAGCATGATTCAGACGACGAACCATCTTCTTCCCAAGGGCTTCAAGGCGTTTAAGCACCAGAAGGCTTCTCTAACATCAAACCAAGCGTGGCAATCACGTTTTACCATTCCTCCCCCCGTCATGATTCATATTTCCCTGGAGGAAAAATGAATTCTGAAAAAATATCCTGCAGGTTCAGGCGTTCCCATCGAATCCGACGAATTTCCTTATCTACCTTCGCATATGTACGCATCCCGATCGTCTCGAAGCACTTGTCCATGACAACCCCGATTAAGATTTATAGTGGAAACGGCACGTATCAAGAATGTGGGTGTGGTAATCAGCTCGGAATAGTTCTCTCCGTGTAAAAGATGTGTGCAGGGATCCATTTCACAACAGGAAAGATTGTCAGCCTGTGTGAAGGCCAAAGACGCCCGCAGTCCTAAGCTTTTGCGGATCGAAATCAATATTTCGCATACTTAAATTAAAACGTTCCCGAAGATCTTCGAGGATGCAGTCAAGGCAGCTGTGAATGATGACTTCTTACTTCTTCCAAAATAAAGTCCAACCAATTTCTTAGGATATAAAATAGTGTTATTACGTGCATCGCTCAAAGTGTTGGTCCTTCCTGGTGGAATCTCACTTTTGATGGCCTTCCTCTCCAAATTCAAATATGAGAAAGCAAACTCGTATTCATCATAATGCTACCCAGAGCACCATTTATTACATGCTGTGGACCATGCAACATTCGAATGATCATTGAAGGTTTAAAATTGAGATTTTCAATGCTGCGTTTTTGGGGCTTCTTTTTCATCCGTCATTGCCTTGTATGATAATTGCTTCTGTGTATGTTAATCGAAAGAAACTGAAGAAAATAATGCATGATGAGTTCAATGGAGGAGTCCCATCTGTGCCCTGTCGTCTGTCTTCAGAAAACGTCGGTCCATACCCACTGCGACAAAAGCAAGGCACGTTTTGTTTGCAGTTCGAATGAGCTTCTGAATTTCTGACACCGCTGAAAATATTTGAACTGTAAGTATACCGTGCTAAAGTTTAGTCATTCCTCTTTCAACTGCCGCAAACCGCATTAAAACGAATGCATTGAGTATCGCGTAACGTAAAAACATCCCTTTTTTTTGGCCCACCCCGTATAGTCGATGAAATCAGTGGGTTGGCCCTAAAAGTGCCGCGTGACTCTAAAAGGGTTAACCCATCGCGCACAGATTTCCTAGTGTTTAAAATGTGTGTTTCGTAGCGAAGGCATTCGGATGAAAGAACGTGACCACCTGGCACGTGCGAGGTTCCTCGCTCGTATTTCCTAACTTCATGAGTCACGGCCATGAGAACCACGGGATGCACGGGATTTTTTTCGATCGCAATTGGGACGCTTGCAGCTGACGACCGTGATAGCATGCGAGCGTCCCAAGGATGTTCCTCAGAGACCTTCAACTCCTCCACGTCCCACAGCGGACGTCCCATGGACACGCATTTGCCACGTAGGACGTCAGCATTCCCTATCTAAAAACGATCAGTTTATGAATATATACGCAATACGAGAATACGTTTATTTACTCATCTGGCAAATTTTTCGGAAAAAAGCGTTTTAAAAGGAAAATTTCATCTTCACCCTCATAGTGCCAGAGTCGATTACAGCGACGCTACGAATTTCATTGAAAAAGGCCAGTATCGAAGAGTTAACGAATATGGGGTTAGGAAATGTTTCTCGTCCGAGCGTTCGATCGCTTTTCAAATTTCGGACATTTTATTGCCAGCTCTTCGACTCTGGCATTTTGAAGCGATATTTGTCGCGTCGCTGTAATCGACTCTGGCACCATCAGGGTTAATGTGCAATGTCTTCCGGATGTCCCCGATATATCCTCATGCGTCATCTGTCCGACGTGGAACATACGGTATATATGGGAAGTCTCAGGGATGTCCTGTTGCACATTGGAATTATTGTTATTGATATCGATGGGATATTCATGGAGTACATAAATAAATTGATTTGCAGAGCGCAATGAATGCCATTTTCACTTTTCGCGATGCATACTTTTGCTATGAAATTGTCGTTCATTTAGGATTAGCACGCAGGCTCGATTCCCGTCCTCAACGATCGCCCGATATCGAGCTTGAGGTACGATATGTGTCAGAATCAGAACTACTTTCGAATCGTAGCCTCGGTATTTGTTTTGGAAGTACGAGAGATATTTATAGATTTTACTTTATTTATGATTTCCTGGGACGAGGTGAGATTGGAACAGCTGTGGCATATTGATGTGGTGGGATTTGGACATCCCTTGATTGGACATCCTTTGCATGGACATCCCTTGCATGGACATCCTTTGCATGGACATCCCTTGCATGGACATCCCTTGCATGGACATCCCTTGCATGGACATCCCTCCTAATGATGGCGTTCCACGCGCTCTTCAATTTTGGAGGCAGTCCGTTCACAGACTGTCGAGTCAGAGATGGTTCCAGAAACTCCATGTGGGCCTAACATTACAGTTCCTCACCGAAACGTATAAGAATTCAAAACATTGACTCCCATTTACCAGATATACACCTTAAGGATTCTCTAAAGTGGAAAGGTTGACCTGAGCCTAAACTGAAGACAATTCGTGGTGTCTACCTCGACGTTAAGTGGCACTCACAAGGAAAACGAGGGGAAACGAAGGGAAGGTTTTTACATTGTCTATGATTTTGATATTCTCGTCACCCATTACATGAGGAATTTTAATTTTCCCGGAAGCCTCGTTATTCCTTAAATATGAACTTTCCTGTAAAAGTCATTGAATTATTTTACCGGACTGACGTGGATTAAGGGCAATTAGAGAATTTTCAGTAAACGGTTGCAAAAATATCGGACCAAGAATTATCTTTTTTTTAATAAAAAAAAGACCTTATCGCGTTTTTTATTTTCAGGAAAGTCTCGGAATTCTTCCTATTGGCCTGTTTCTGCGAAATCTCCAACGGTATGGGTTTCCCATGGCTCATCATGTTTCTTGGTATTCTCGAAAGTAACCAGTCGTCATATCTGGTGTTCCCGGTGAATTTTCTCGCATGGTGCATAATCCTGCTTCCCATGTTTTTACATCCCCTTTCATTTTCTGAATGGAAGTGCTCCTGCGATGGTGCAGAGATTCCGCAACGGATTGATCTTGTCAATTTGGAAATATCAGCTTTCTTTGTTTCTTCGGATTCCTCCGCCTGCAGAGAAAGGACGGCCTACCTTTGCCTGAATCGACATGACGACGTTGCTCCGTCGACAATGTTGCAATGATTGTCGCTGCCTTCAAGTCAGGCTTTTGGCAATTAGAGAGACACGTATGTGAGTTACGCGGAACCTACTGCAATGCAATGAATGGAAAAGCTTCATTGCATCGTTGCCGTTCGAAGGACTGTTGATTGTTGTCATCGAAAATATTTCAGTTTGCAGCAAAATATTCACGAAAATTTGGGTCTGCCATGTAAAATTAAGAATCCAACAATTATGCTGTCGGTCAGCGGTTCCCAAACCGCGGTACGCTAGGCGATACCAAAAGTGGTACCGAATTCCAATCGGACCTATTTCAAAATTTTCGCTATTGAGTACTAGATTCATCAACTTCGTCTCCGATTTCGCTATAATGTGCATTGTTTCCCTTCGAACGATCTCAGTACCTGAAGGACACATCACGTACCAAAGAGAATGGTGCTGCTTTTGCAGCTTTTGAGTATTCACTTGAGCCGTTTGATAGCCTTCCAATATCATCCAAGAAACCTGAACCCAAAAGAAGGGGGAAAAATATGCAGATGGGACTGCCCCCTTTACTAGCGAAGATGCCCTATGGTGGAACAATAACAGACATGCCTTAGTTTTAAAAGTTGAGTTTTTTTTTTAAACATCGTTGATTCGTAGTCGTAAAGGCTCATGACGAGGAATTTTCAAATCTGTCTTTTTCACATTGCACTTAAAGAACTTTCTGCCTCGTATAGGATATACCAGTCCATATCGCTTGAGATTTTTTGCGCCTTCTTGATGAAATATTGCGATGGAAGATCTCATGATAAAAAATCCAGTCCTACATGCGAATATTTTTTATCGACACGCGCCTGGAAAAAGCCAGCTTTTCTTCCAACGGTCCCTTTACAATTCCTGGCATGGTTTATGAAAAGCTGTCTAACGTGTATGAGTTGCGAATAAAATTGTTTGAGAGATTTTTTGAGGAATGAACTCCCTTTAGTACGAAACGTTTTGAACTGACACATTGGGGAAGGGACCCAACAACGTATAATGTGTCACATTTCTCAATGGAAAAAATCGGCCTAGAACGTTTAATCAAAATCAGTCTCGATCGCATGTGGGCTCGGTGAGGAGTTAGCGATGTCCGTTCATGAATAGAATCATCGAGCGAAATAACCTCTGGTACAACATTCTGTGCGTTAATCAGGCTTTGAATGAATGCTAGATTTCCATTGAGAATGCGAGATTTTTTCTCAGCACTCCAGGTTTAAAATGCTAGCATGAGACGGCTTCGTTCGCCGACTCGTGTCATATTAACCAAACATGGAATTTAAGCATGATTCAGACGACGGACCATCTTCTTCCCAAGGGCTTCGAGGCGTTTAAGCACCAGAAGGCTTCTCTAACTTCAAACAGAGTGTGGCAATCACGTTTTACCATTTCTCCCCCCGTCATGATTCATATTTCCCTGGAGGAAAAATGAATTCTGAAAAAATATCCTGCAGGTGCCTGCGTTCCCATCCACTCCGACGAATTTCCTTATCTACCTTCGCATATGCATGCATCCCGACGCCTATAAAACCAGCAAGAAGAGCGACTACAGCCTCAGTGCGGCCTTCGAAGCTCTTCAGCCTCCATCGTCCTCAGCGTCTTCGTCGGACGAATTTGGATCGTCAATGAGAATCATGCAGACAGTGAGTAAATGTTTCGCATCGATTCCTGCTGCAAATCGTGACGACCGCTTGTAAAGCATTTCGATTTTCGAAATGCTTCTGGAACATACGTATTTGCTCACTTTGCTGTATTTGTGATAGGGATAGATTTCTGTATTGACGATACCTTTCCACTTAGAAAGCTGAGATCCATGTTCTAGGTTACACGAATCGGTCGTTCACTATGGACCTCGTAATGATCCAGCGTGTTTCCAAGTGGTCAAAACCCTTTGGTATATTTTGGCGAACCCATTGCGCTGTAATTCACGCTTGGACCAACTCGAAGAACGATTTTCGCTAGCCTGGTGTGCCCCAGAATCCGTTAGATGAGGCCAGTTCCCTGACATAATTGCAATTCATCATCGAAATTTAAAAAAAGGTTCAAATGGGAATGCAGAGAATCTACAAGGTCTCGTCAATCAATTAACGTCAATCGCATCACAATCAACCTACCCCGAGCACACTTTTCAGCAGATTTGATAGGCGGAGTGTCCCGTCAATGTCCCTATGCGAACAATCGGCGTAACCTGAATCTCATTTTCTTTTATTATATCATGGAGATAGTCGAATTGCAATATGTGTACAAGTTACGCAGAGATATATTCACGTACCAATCACCACGACAATTGCAGAAAATATGTAGTCGGGAACATTTTAGTTCAAAGTGGCACCAGATGGGACTCTCGTGAATATGCAGCTCAAAAACGGTTCACATGTCGCCGGTAGGATGTCAGAGGATCGAATGGATCTGTGGCCAGGCCGTGTGGATGGACCCAACTTTTACAGAGTGGGCAAAATTATAGTTAGAATGATGTCTGACGTTGATTTCATTTGTTGTTAAGCTGGTCCACGAAAGTGTGCTATGCATGTGAATGCTGTATTATTCGTAGCGAGTTTGTCCCTCGGGAAAAGAAACTCGCAATGATCTCACCTCCGCCGCTCGACGGTAAAATAAAAAAGTTAATTCTTCTTAATTGTGTGCCTTTGTCCCTCGCATCTTCACCTTGGGATCGCACCGTAACCTAAATATGAAATTTAAAAAAGACCCACATTGAGTGGATGGGATCGTGATAGGTCGAGGGATACGACAAAAGCCTCATCATCGCGGCATTTCGGGCAATTTCCTTTCATGACTAAAATCTGGCTGCCATATTTGATCCCCGTAGATTCCCCTGCATTTGCAGAACTTAGATAACTCACTGCTTTCAGTTAACTTTGTTTCTCTAACCCTCCCTCTATCGCAAGCCCCCCCCCCTTTTTTTTACTTAGCTGCTGTCATGCCTTGAGGTGATCCGATCTTTCAACTTTTTCTTGTCACTTCTTCAGATGCATCTTCACGGAATCGCGATGGGAATCGCCATGATCCTGCTTCCCGCCACTCAATCTCAGCGCCTCACGCCCACAAATTGCCGAACTTTGGAAGAAAGCGTCGGACTTGTGTCTTGCGAAGCGGACGAGGTGGATTTCTCTCTCTCTCTCTCTCTCCCTCTCCTCATCTTCTCACCAACAGCGGGATTTCTCTTAGACAGAAAATAAGGGTCTCCGAACGACCTCGTCCTGGTCATTCTCGCTTCAAATTCAACGATGACTGAAAATGAAGCATTTGCATCGGTTGAAATGAAAGTTGACCGATCTAATAGGTTCCGAAATCAGTAAAGAAACGCTTCACGCGTTACTGAAGTTAACACATTCACGCGCATCAAGAGTCTACACAACTAGAAAAGGTATTTTAAAAAAAGTAGTCCTTTCCCTCGGTTCCACTGCTTCAGCTCCTGCTACTACTGCCGATAGCGTTCTACGCGTTGAAGCATACTTCTCGGATTTCCGTTCGGTAGCAGTCGTAGGAAGTGTCACTTGCGGTCACCCGATCGATCCTCCTCGACAGATGATGTTCTCCACCTGCGGAGCGGGCGGCGAACCGGGATCCTGCGGCACGTCCGCCATCAAAATCGAATGCTGCGGCTTGGGGGATGGCATCCTCACGTCCGACGGCTGCGAGGAGGAGTACGGCGACGGCGGGTCCATGGTGGCCTGCACCGACACGGACAAGTTCATGCAAGGCGCGTGCAGCTCCTTCATCACTCCCGCCTGCTTCGACGAAAACAACATCGCCCACACGCATTCGATCAAGTGTTGCGACTATCATCTGGATGGCAAGAGGCTCTATCCAGAGGAGTCCGAGGACTACGGATCCGACCCCGGACACGAAGTCGAGTAAGAGTCGGTCGAAGCCTTACCTGTACATTCCAAATATATTCCTCTCGTATTCTCGTTCCCTTACTGAAAGAGAACGAAATATGCGCTTGAAATGCCCTCGATGAAATCGGTGATGTTCCCTCCCACAAGTGTTTTAATGTTACTTCAAGAAAATCATCAGGTCGAGACTGGAATTCGTTCTTCTGTGGTAGCATTATAAATGTATTTTCGCTTCAGTATGACAGAAATAAGGAGCAATCTCTCTAGAAACCAGTCGTCCGATCTGCAATATCACTGTGAAAATAATGGGAAACGTTTCTAAGGAATACACGAGAGCAAAACTCCCAGTCTACACCCAGCAATAACAGAAGTTCACGTTTTGCATTTTTAAAGCAGGATGGGTGACGGCTTTCCGCGTAATTTCATAAAAATTGGGAGTGGCATGCGATTGTTTACCGCTCGCTGATTGCCACATACCTAATACCTTACGCGGAAATGGCATCAGAAGCATGATGATATGGATGATTTAAAAATTGAGACTCCTGCACTTTCCCCTTCGCAGATGTCCGCCTAACTCGGCAGCCGTGGGTCGCTGTGCGGTCCTCAACTCTCCCGATTGTGCCGGGAGTTACGTGCAGCTCAAGTGTGCGTTCGCCGCCGTTTGTCTCTGCTAGCGACGACCCGATGAGAGACACGAAGCCGGTTGTAATAAAGATGTTTTCGTAGCGATGGCCTTCCGATTTTTCCAAACTCGAGTCCGTTCACGAGCGGGTCGGTTTTAGGGATTCTGCGACGAGTGACGAGGACCCCAACCGGTGGGGAGGGGGTGGGGCGACGGGACCGGTTGGAAACATCTTCCATCGATCTGAGAACGTTCTACGATTCGCGTCCGAATCCGTCGACCGGCCGCGCGGCACGCCGATGTTTCAGGGCACGACTTTCCTTCCGCGCCGTGTCGAAGAATGCGATGCCACGCGCACGCCAAACGGATATCGCACGAAAAAGCGACGAAAATGTCACGTCTGCTTCGTTCTTAGGGCTTAAAAAACGTTTGCTGCATCCGCCGTTTTATCCGATCGGCCTCTGGTCGTCAAAAGACGTATACGTTGTTTCCGACTCAATTTGGCCTTCGACTTCCAAACGCGTACGATAGTTGGAATCCTCTCACACCACGTATCGACCGTCATGTGAGATTTGACAGACGCGGTCGGCCATTGTCGACCGTGACTGCTACGTCCCTCTTCATTCGTATTTGTGAATGCTGACAGCGGCGAACCCCATTTGGCATCAAAATCTCCAGCCGTTCCCGTCGCATTAACGGCTCCTCAATCTTATTCTCTTTGTCCCATTGCCTTACACTGCATATCGGTCTCTAAAGGAATTTGCGGTAATTTTGCATCCCGTCATCTGGGGACGCATTCAATTATGCGCGTTTGAAATTGGCGTTTCTACTATATTCGTCAAATGGCCATCTAGGGGTAACTTTTACGAAGAATGAAGGCTTAACCATGCGTCGGAGGTGACTGGGACCACAACGGTTGCTTTTCAGATGTTTAACCCTAGACGGCTGATAATTACCCTATTATAATAGGGTTGAATACAACATATGATAATTCCTCCCCTATTACCAGAACTCTTTCCCAGTAAGGAATTTTTTTTTTACACAAATGGGTAAGGGTAAAAATTGTAATTTTTCCTTAAAAGCAAATTATATTTTTTAAAATTCGTTTTCGGTTCAATGAATTATCATCAATGAAGCCACATCCAAGTTATAAATAATTCAAACCGGAGGTTAAATATATAGCGATCCTGACCGCTAGCTAGGTCGAGCGACAATTGAGTGTTTGCATGTGTGACACAGGCCAATTGCTTTCAGATGTGAACAGAATTCTTCCTTTTCGCCCGCGGATGTGTCTTTACGAAATAAAATTGGCAAATCGGCCTCACGAAAGGGAGGGGAGGCGATATTCACGGAAAACAGCAGCTTCGCTCTCGTTCCGCCATCTTTCGGATGGGCGAGGAGACGAGAGTTGCCGTGGTACTCGAAAGGGAACGCTGGCATCGCTGGCCGTAGTGTCTCCCGCCTGCTGACGGGATTCCAGCACTGAGATAAGAAATAGAACTGGAGATGGTGCATGGCACACGATACAATGGATTTGGGGCAATTGGATGCCATCTTAGTTGGGTCCGTGGTGGCTCTTCTCCATTCACTACAATGAGATTTTCATAATTTCCCATCCCAGTTTTCTTGGTGCCGTGATCATGGTGGCAGGCAGTCATGACACTGGAGGCCTAATAATTCTGGCAGAGTATCATAGGACTGATAACGTCATGTCGGAACTCTTCTTTCGTGTGGGCGAGTCTCCTATTTCTCGAATGGGCCTCCAAGTTCCAGGTCTGCCTTTGCCGAGATTGCTAGGCCTACGAAGGCGATAACGTTACGCCGCCCTTGCATCATCACAGTCGACATATTTTACAGCAAGTTAAAGGCATAAAATCAAACGAACTTCGAGTGAACGTTCAAAGGTAAACATCGGCTAAAGGAAACTGTGGGCGACCACGAGGTACATGGTAGAGGTGTTGGCCCCGCTTTAGCCTAGACTCAGTGGATTCCAGGGATTTCGAACGTCCGTGATGAAAGTACGGAGCGATTCGTCAGTTCGTCGCCGCTTGCGTTCGCACGGGCTCCACAAAGAAGTTCAACGCCGCAGTTTCCCCGCGGGGGTCCGTCTCTCGAATTGCAGAATTTCATAATTGCAAAATCGTTTGCAGCAGCAATTCTTTATCTGTCCAACGAATCGTTCGGAACGGTGGCCACAATGGTCTCATTCTAACGCGTTGACCGCCACGAGGCGGACCGGTGCGGCTCACCGAATGGGAATATCAATATGTCAGCTTCGCCCTGGCGGTCAACGTGTTAATCGACGATTTGACAGGGAGATGCTTTGCGGACAACCGGCAACACTCGGCGAATGTCACCACTCGGCACAGCTAATTTCCCACCGAATCGGGCATCGTCCATCGAGTCTCGCAACGCGCGTTCCATCGTTGTCAGCGCATCGGTGGGAGCCATCGGCGCTCCATATCAAATGATGACGTCGAAAGCTTGAATCGTCGCATGAAATTTGCACGATGAACGACACATTGTATGCGTGAGCAGATCCAACGGCAAGTCGAAGGCTGTGCGACGCGCCATCCCACCAGGCAGCAAAATTGCAGAAACACCGGTCGGCAGCAACGCTCAAAACATTGTCCTCTTCCATGCAGGATGTGAATTCGTGTGGTGTACTTATTTTTTTTGCCAGTGGCACCTGCTCTACCGATAATATACAACGACGCACTCCCTGTTCCGAATTTTAACGTGCCGCTGCATTTGAACCATTTCATCCGCATCGTAAACGTTGAGTGGAGCATACGTTAGTTCCTGATTTTCATTTAGCGGAGGAACGACGTTATGAAATGGATGTAGACGGGTCGTAGTCAAAAGATAGGCTTCGCCGGATGTTTCGAAGCAGTAAGGACCGTTACCGGTAATGTCAACAATCGTTGCACCAAAAGGAAGTAAACGCGTTTGCGCTGTTATACTGCCTGATGAACTCGCGGAAATTGAGAGCGTTTTCACTTTCCCCATCGACATCGTTTTCAACTCTGGCGGAAACTCCAATGGACTTGTCACGATCATGTCACGGTGGTCTATTCGACAACCTTGCGATGGTTGCTGCTTTCAATCTACAACCCCATCTAGAAGTCGCGATTTTTTTCCTTGCTTTACGGGCACCATGCTGCATTGGAGTGCCAAGGTGCCACGATGAATGATCGGCGAAATGAGCATCGACAAGTGACATCGGCGCCTTCAGTGTTGAATTGCCGTTTAGGTTCTGGGATTTTACTGAATTACTTTTCTTCGCCTCTGTTGACACGATTCACACGATCTGGTGCCAAGGATAATCACGGGTGAAGTGAGACCTGCAAACTGTATACATATGGCAGTGCTCAAGTGGCACATGAACGCTCGCGAGAACGTTCAATCGAATGCTTAATAGAACGTTCCCAAGAACGTTCACGAAACGCTGACAATATCTTAAATGAAATGATGATTGAACACGTTTGGGTGCGACTGTGATAGTCTTCTCTGAGGGTCATGATGACTCCTTCCACGACACGGAAATATTGGTATACCTGGACAACTTTGCAGTTTCTATCCAAGGTTAGCACATGCGACACCATTATAACCTGCCCCTTATTTTCTCTTTTTCTGATTTTTTCCCCCTACTAATCCGTCCACTGCTTCTTGGTCTTTCCATTTATATTTAGTCTAGTGCACTCACACGTTCATCGATTGGGGGAAAACTCTCAGCACGCACTATATTTCACATATATTCTCCGCTCATGATTCTTTCTCTTCCAGTTGGCTGTTCCGGAAACTTTAGTATATTACAATGCGTCAAAAAGCAAGAAGTGAAAGCAAGATGGGTATCCTATCTCCCTAACCGCTCCCTTGGCCTCTGTCACACGTACAGCTTTCACGAATCAGTAGGTGGGTCTCCACGATTGCATGATATATTCACAGAGCAATAAGGACGCACCAGACTGCATGAAAAAAAAACTGTGGCACGAAACATTTTCTTACATCCAACTATCTGATTCACGTGACTTCCTTGACGTAACCAACGATATGGGGCAAGGTGAAATATATTTATGCGCGATATTTTGCGCAAATTTACCCAATCGAACGATTGGAATCGGTAGTCAATGTGAATGCAATTCAAAGATTTATTCATAATGCCTAATAAGAGTCCCAAGAGAAAAATAGCAAAGATAATGTAATGATGCATGGGTTGAATGAATAGGCATTTCACCCTTTGACTTGGTCTCCCACTGTGACAGTCAAAGCTGTTGAATACAACTTATTTTCAATCATCAATTGCGCAATCGGAAGATCAATGACTAAGTGATCCAGAATGAAACAAGTTGTGGATTGCGCGTGAAAGTAATCTGAAATTAACTTAATTGCTCCTTACTGATGGCAGATCGCAGGTGCTTCCCGGCGTAACATCTAACCTGGTTATTTGGAACCTCAGCCTCGCTGTTTGATCTGGGGATTCATCTGGGTACGCGTCACTTACCATACTCCTTTAGTCGAAGGCCAAGGGAACTCTTTTTTTTTCTGTACATACGTATATGACCGAAATGAAATTGCTATATTCTTATGCTCAAATAGATACAGTAGCATTACCATTCGGTTCCCGCCTCGGGTTCCTAATTTTCCAGTCCCAAGTCAGGAGTTGCAGACTATTTGTTTACTAGGTAGCATTGCCAAGCAAAGCGTGCCAAACTTGCTCCTACAGCTCCTGCCAAATGCCGCCCACCAGATGCAGCGCAAATGAATGCGCCAATAGCCCCTAAAGTGGGAAAGCCAGCAAATGCGCCGGACAGAAATGTGCCTACTGCCCCGACTTGAGTCCATCCGGCAGCTGCAACCACGACAGATGCGCCCTGGCCTAGTCCTAAGCAGATTGCACCCGTCGCAGGCAAACCCTTCATCCATGCGGAAAATGTGAGTATAAGTCCTAGGATGCCTGCAAAGGGGTATGCAAATTTAGCGAGTTGTTTCCTGATAGCTTCTTCGCGCTCCTTCTTTGCAACTTCAAGTTTGAAAATTTCGCTCTTCAACTTTTCCATCTTCGTGAGGCCTGCCTTTATATTTCTCACCTCCAAGGCTTGAAAATGGGAAATTGTATTCCAAAGATTTCCCGCTGCCTCATGGAATTTCGAAAATTCATCAGCTTCCTCCGGTTCATAGAAGGAATCCAGAGCCATCATCGGTACTCTGGCCCTACCCCTGCACTCTTCATGATGTCGCACGATTGATTTCCAAAGCTCCTCTTTTACCTCTTCCAAGGTAATCGCCGATCGATTTCTTTGACGCCGTCTTTCTTCTTGCTGACTGAACGACCAGCGGCTGAAGACGACGATCAAATTTTTGAACAAACCGTTTCCAACGGTGTCCGACAACATCTGGAAGAATTCAGCCTCTTGTTGATCGTATCGAGGCTGTTGAGAATTCTTCACTAAAATGAAGGCGTCGACTGTTTCGTCTCTTCGGAGAGCCTCGACTATTTTTTCGATGATCTGCTTGTCTTCGGTTTCTCCTTTTCCAAAGCCTGGTGTGTCTATGATGCGGACACGTATTCCGCTGTCTTCTTTTCCGAGCCAGTACCCCTCCCGAATTTGAACGTCAGAGACAGAGCCAGTAGCAGAATTACTTGTTTGAAATCCTCCCTTGTCACCGCCATCGGGATCACGGCCAAAAATTACATTTCCAAGAGCAGATTTTCCGGATCCAGTAATTCCTATAAAACAAATCTTCCATAGTCTGTTTTCATACATTTCTGGAATGGAATGCTGCCGTTTGCCAGGGTTTGGATGCGGCTGAGTATTCTCCAAGGATTCTCCTAAAATGAAACACAAAACACACTCTTCCGTGATGGAAATTATTTAGAATGCGAACGCTATGTCGCTGCAGGAATCGCTTTAGTCATAAGTAAACGTAAACGAAAACACATATTCTAGTTGTAGTAAATAATTCAATCACCAAACCCATCGTTAGAAAAGCAAACTCATTGAGAGAGAGTCTTTTCTTCGGGGTAAAACGGAGAACTCAATGAATTGAGACGAAAATAATAATAGATTTTTAAGTGTTTCAATTGCCGGTTAATTCAATAGCTGGAAACCGATAGACACTAATCGATTTACCGTGAGTTAACCTAAACTGGAATTTTCAAGAACAGTCTTCAACGAGAGAGACTTTTTCAAAATATCATCAGAAAACGTAAGTTCTTCCAATTTTTTAATATTCATTATGGAGAATTGGGAGGGGAATGAGCCGCAATAGTTGATGGAAACTGAATTTTAGTCACAGTTAGTGGAGATGAATTAATGAATATCAGCTGAAAATATTAAAAAGCAGGTGCTGATTCCCAATATGAAGCGTAACATCTTTTTTCAGAGCATCGTGAAATCCAACGGGCAAGTAATACATTTAATAAAATTAGATTTTTAAAAATGATTACATCAGCTCTTTTCTTAGGCACTGTTAAACAGATACAAATCGTGAAAAGTGCATAGAATAGACACACAATATAGACATCAATAGACCTACGTACAAGAGAAACAAGGAAAATACAAATTCACAAAAGCATGTACTATACATTGTAAATTGAAAAACATTACATGAATTACAAAGAACAGTACGGTAGTTTTCGTTATTAGAATTCTCCTGGTTATTGGATTATGTTTGCTGACCCCCTGAGTATTTCGTTATGAGAGGTCGATTGTATTTTTGCTCATGTGTACGTCAAATCAGTATAGGTCAAACGTTGCCCAGATAGTTACAAAGCTTCTTCCAAGTATTTTTCATTCTCATTCCAAAGGGTTTTCCAGAAGACGCGCCAGAGGCCCAAGATTCATAGACTCAGTGCTAGCTACTTCCTTATCTCTTTCTGGTCTGAACCCTCGGTCGGGTGATGTTACCGAATAAATACTCCCATGGAAAACGCCATTTCCCTTTCGCTTTATGATAGGTTCACCTTTCGGATTAGATAAGAGAAACACTCAGGAGGAAATGGGCGGATGCCAGTAGATTTCACAAACCTCTATTCTGCTTCCCTGTGGTTTTCCTAAAGAAACACAAGGATCGCTATCTGCAGATGGCCGACCAAGTAGGGTAAAGTACCCAGTGATGGACCGGTTCCCAGTGATGAGCCATAGCATATACAAATTTCAACATCTAAGCTTCCATAATAAGCCTACCCTTGTTGCGACATAGGCTAGCAGCATGCAAGCACCTACACACTTCAGGTGTTCATGTTTTGGTAGTTTTTGGAATTTTCCTGCGCCGTGGCCCATCACTGAGTACACGCCCTTAACAAGGCTCATCATTGGGTGTTTTACCATACATGGGCTGAGATCGACGGCGCCACCTCAGAGTGGCGGGGTCTCTTCTATTGGTGTCCCTTAAGGAGACTTTCACCTTGGCGTTTGCAGTGGAAATTATATTGTTACTTCGGCAGAAAAGGGCATCATCAGTTTTATTATTCGGAGATGGTGATACTTCATGAAAGATCAAAATATTGGTTTTACTGTTTTTGAAAACTATCGACATTGAGTTGCACACGGGGTAGGCGTACTGAGGCGCCACAGCACCTCGTTTATCTCGTTTATGTCTGGAGAATACCATATTGCCTGTAGAGCAGCGCATCCCAACCCAGGGGTCGCGACCCCATTTGGCGTCGCCAAGGTCATGTTTGGGGTCGCGAACCGGCAACTAAATGGCATGTTATGTTTTTCTTCGCGATTTTAGCGCATAGGTGAGGAAGCCTGTCGAACTTCGGGCAGTGCTTGGTATCCCGAATGGTACGATCGTGATTTTTGGGGTCGCGCATGAAAAAGGTTGGGAAGCCCTGCTGTAGAGCTAGACAGGCCTACTGATATGTGAAGATGAATATGATCTTACCCACAATAAAGCCAAACCCCGAAAAATTCACCAGGAAAAGTACACTTAATAATAACGCCATTCTCTGTCTTCATGGAAAGTTGCGAGGTGCTTCTCAGTTTACCTGCCCGATGGTGAACACTTGCTGAATATATATATATATACTAGCGAGTTTGTTTGCCCTTCGGGCAAACAAACTCG
>CAJPEV010001941.1:0-53797 GCA_905338385.1 Darwinula stevensoni
ATTTCAGAGGAGTGGTAAGGCCCTGTGCCAGTGGCTAGTAAGGAGCTATAATAATAAAAGGAAATTTTATCGATCATTAGCTCGTACGAGTTCACTCAATGGCGTATCTGCCATGCATTGGTTTATGACCCGTTAGGAGACATGTTAATAGGACCTCAAATGAATCATATTAGAAGAGCCGAGTGGAAGCACTTCCTATCCTGGAGAGCGATTAAACCCAGGACACTTTTCGCGTTTCGGAACCGCCCGGCGCGTTTGAACCCTCGAGAGACGTGCCGGCCGGCGCGTTTGAACCCCTGAGAGACGTGCCGGCAAGATCGCTGATGGACTCCTCGCAGGCTGGGAGGCGCGCGGCGGTGATCCTGATCGACTGCTCCGAGCTGGAACTGGGGCGGAACCTGGGTCGTCGGATCGGTCGGCTGGACGACTCCGTCGTTGCGTCGCGGCGGAAGCTCCAGGTCTATCGGGACAACACTCTGCCCATGCTCAGGACGTTGGACGAAGAGGGGAAACTCATCGTCGTAAGCCCTCACACGCGCTCTTCGTCGATTCTAAAAGAATTCGAAAAAAAATCCAGACGCCTTTTTCCCGCGCAGATTGATGGGGATTCGGACGAGGACCACGTGCTGCGAGAACTGAAACGCCAGATCCTCACGATCACCAGCAGGGAGATCGAACGGCCGCCTCTCGAACCGCTGAGAGAAACGTCGGCAGACGCCGAGCCGGATCTCGGCCGAGTCGATCGAGTCGAAGTCCCCGCCGGCGACGCCCGGAAGAACAGCACGACGGAGACGGTGGACTCCGTCGAGGTGGCGATGAGGGAGCTCCTCGACGACACCGTCGACGTCGTCGTCACCCCGCCGATCTCCCTCTCGCAGATCAAGGGCACCGTCGAGGGGCCTCGGGACGGGCAGCCGGAGAACGCGGACCCCAACCCCGCGAAGAAGCTGAAAAACGGTGCTGTGATCATTGCAGATGCGGACTTCGCCGTGAGTTGAGTCGATATGCCTCCATACGGGCCTGCAAGAAGCGGGAGTCCAGCTCGGACTCCTCCTGCATGAAATAAAAACTCCTTTGGCTCTCTTCTATCCCCGCTGAGACATCGATTTCTCTTTCTCTTTCTCTTTCTCTCTCTTTCTTCCGGGCTTCGCTCTCTTTCGAATTGCATGGAGATGGACCTTAGTGTATAAGTTTCTAGTTCCGCTCGTCGAGACGATTGTGTTGTGTATTTCATCGATCTTTATTTCGTCGTTTGCTGGTGCAACGTTGGAAGCTCTGCCAGGGACCAAAGTAACCCTATTTCACCTGTTGTCCCCCACCCTTCCAGGTCGCGTTAATCCTTTCTTTTGCGGAAGTGTTTTGCGGGGCTTTCTCGGATACTGTGCCTGTTTGGTGAGATTTTGGTATGCGAGATACGGTTCTGGAATATGATCGTGTTAAGAGATTGCCTATTTTTACACCCGCTGTTTTCCCGGTGAAATTATACTGTATATACAACTAGATCTTTAAATAAATAAAAAAAAGAGCAGGAAGAGTCCTTTCCCGAAATACCAATTATGATATTCATTAAAATAATCCTCCGCGAACCTTCGACGTCGGACATGCACGGCTTCAGAGTCGATAAAGCGATTCGGTGGGATGGGATTTTCATGTCCCCTCTCCCGTTTCCAGGATTTCCGCATTTTTTCATCGGTTAAAGGGAATGGACTCTTCTGTCATCGTCTAAATACGACACGCCGTTTTCCGTTTAGCAGGAACAGTCAAAACGGAAAGGTGCAGAAAGAAATGATAGTTTTCTAAACGACTAGATTTGTACTTGTTCCACTTGTTCTGCGAAGGTCACATCAGAGTGCATCGTTCTGTTGCCTCACGGACATATTTATATTCAGCGTCTGTTTATGCACGTGCGATGTATTAGATCTTTTCCGTGGTATTTGTTTGCGCATGCGAGAGTACCTGCCTAAGTAGTTAACTTCTCCTAGTTTCACTTCCCGCATCGAGAGGCACGGAAATAAGATCTATGGGCTACCAGAAGCGCACGTGAAGGACTACGCCCTCAAGTCGATGCGATGGGCCCTTCAGAAGATTTATGTGACTGTCGAATGGGATATACGGAGGATGCAATCTGGACGAAGAGCAACAATTGGGGTGGCAGATGGCGGGGGGCAGGGGGAAGGGGAGGGGGGGAAGGGGCGGAGGGGGGGGAGGCTCATCCGAGATGAGCTTGGAATGGAATGGAATGGAATGCGAGCGAAAGGTAGGGCAGGATTCCAAGGAGAACCCAAGCCAAGAAAGCGGCGGGAAGGATTCCCATCTTCCAGTTTCTGCCGCACCCGAACGGGAATGGAAGTCGATAGTCGGAATCTTCGCAGAAGCGGATCCGAAACGTTCGTCCTTCGGTATCGCTTTCCGCCATCGGATCCCATATTTGCAAAGGATTAGCGGAAGCGGATTGGTGACGACTGTAACAATCGTGCAGCGGGGGGGGAGGGGGGGGGGGGGTTGACGAAGTCGCTCGTCCGCCGATCGCAGTTATCTGCTGTAGGCGGTTGGCCTTATCGGTCTCCGACAGGCCATGCCGCTTCCCGCAACGTGGAAACTGGTTCTCTCTCGGGCTCGTAAAACCGGTGGCGGTCGTTCAGTCATTGAGTCCTTGGAATATCGCGTTCTTTTGTCTCATCTCCCGGGAGAGAGAATTTGTTGCAGAGCCGATACGAAACTGTTGTATTTTGGAATATTTCGGTCCATGCTCGTTTCTGCTTCTAAGTTGATTTCGTGTTTAGTGAATTGATCGTGTATCGTTGAATCCCTTTTTTCCCTTTCCAAACTGGTTTATTCGTCTGCTTGTATTCTCTCGCCGAATTCCTTTCTGCTTTCCCGTCTCGCTCTCGACTGAACATTTTGTGCCGTTTCCGACGCTGCATCTTGTTTTTGCTTCGTTTCTCGTTGCCCCTCCTCGCCTGGGATGCACAAAACGCTTCTCTGACCTTGAATGAATAAAAGGCATCTTTCGTGCTGATCTTCACGTGTACAATGCAAAATGACCTAGGCTACGACCAGAAAGCTCTCTCGACATGGCGAACTGCAGTGATGCGTCGAATAGTTCGATGAAAACCATGAATTATTTCAAAATTGCAGAACAGTTGCAGTCGACTGGGGACAACTGGCTTATAAGTAACCCCAGGGTGTAACCCCGGGGTTCGGTTTTGGGATTGCTTCTGGTTAGATTAAGATCCTGTGAATAAAGTTGGCTAATTTCCGGACGACACGAAAATTTAGGCTTCACCGTCAATGAGGAGGAAGACAGGACGAGAGCCGATAGAGACTTGGAGCGTCTCGAACATAATATAGTTAAAGAAGTTTAATAATAGTAAATGTCGGCCACAGTAGCAGTAGGTCTCTGAACTCGTTTGGCAAAAACGAATTGGGAATAATGAAACAGGTTTCATCCGGCGTTCCATCGCCACATTACTCTTCCGTTGCATTCGGCTTTAGACTCCTTTTAGAAAATTGCGTTAGATTCTGGAGGCCTGTGAATAAAGGTGATCCGACGGCGCTAGAAAGGGGTCGAAGGCGGGTTCGCTAAACGATGAAGGAGGTGCGTGGACTCTCGTATGAGAGGAGTCCAAAAGTGGCTAGGGGGGAGCTCGATCAGGCATTCGAGATCATTAAGGGAATCGATAACGGGAAGGGCGATAGGCTTTTTTTTTTTCTTTCAACTCTATGAGTGTGACCGAACTTGGGGGAATCGGTTCAAATTGCGAAAGATTCGGGTCACTGGATTACTTTTTCACTTGTCGGGTGGTGAATGCGTGGAATGCGTCAGGCGATCATGCAATGGCTGTCCCTTCCGTGACTAGCTTCAAGAAGGGAATAGATACCTTCATGGACAAAGGGAGCGAAGCAGCATTATGTAACTTGGCAGTGGTAGTGCTCCCACAAAAAGTATGTATCTTTAAGGCCTAGCGTACATTTATCATGAAATTACTAAATGAACGCTCGACATCGACATATATGACGTAATGGGCGGGATTTCCAGATTCAATCTTGAAAAAAAAAGTTAGCAGAATTTTAAACAATGAGTCAGTTATAGGCTGTTTTCGAAACTGCAGTCCAGCCCTAGTTTTAGTTCAGTTGCAGTTTTAGTTGGGATTTGTTCATGATAGAAGTCGACAAGGGCTCAGCGGATCTTCAGTCAGACTTTGGTCTGACTGAAACTGAAACCGAACTGCAACTGAGTTATTGTTTTGAAGTCAACCCTAGTTTTGACACCGAGTTTGATTAAAGACTCCAGATACCTCGCGATTAAGTGGCTTGTTGGTTCAATGGCATACAAAAGCTTAGGTAGCCTCCCCATAGGCCTGTAATGCGACTAGGGTTGCCACCCATTCATCATTGGTATGGACAGTACATATTTCAGATGCAATGTCCCTACTGCAAACTGGCCCTAATATGAAAACTGTTGTCCACATTTTAAACTTAAGATTTTTTTACGTAATAAAGCTTAATAGCAGCTAATATCGTTACTTTCCTTAAGTCAAAAACAGGCCACTTCATAGTATCGATTGGCGCCTTGGCTTAAGGTGACTGTGAGTGTATTTCGAATATCTGTCCATATTTTTTTAAATTCAAAGGTGGTAACCCTAAATGCGACTGATTTGAAACGACGAGCCGTCAACCAGGCGCCGATTGCACAATTTGCAGGAAAGTAGTCCTTTCGGGTCGTGTGTGTTGCTGCGCATATGGCATCGTCCATGAGATGCTCCGCGATCTCGGAGGACAGAAGGGAAAAATAGACGCTCTTGACAATAGTCCAGGGTTCAGACACATGAGTCTGTTGGAACTATTCTTGGCTGCTATTTAGATGCATTTTTGTCGACTGTTCTCGCAGCAAAATCTAACCTGTAACTGCACCTGGAATGGAATTGCACTTTTATCGCGAAATCTGTCAATACGGAGAACTGCGATGGCACCAATTGATGCTTCCTGGCAAAGCTAGAGTTTTCGCGCCATATGCAAAACATTGGCAGGGGGGTTCCCCCAGCTGTCGGAGCATTTTACAGTGCGTTCGAGGGGAAGTTGGACGGAGTGCGCGAGTTGACGAAGCAAGTTGTCCCGTTGGGGTTGTTGCATAGATGATGAATGGTCAGAATGAATGGCCTTTTAGAACGAGGGGAGCCCAATGTTAATGAATAAGTGGAGAGACCGGGCCGGTGTATGCACGAGGAATGAGAAAGCGCGTGAATACAGGAGTGCGGACCGTGCGCAGTGATATTAGCGGTTGCCGAGTAAGCCCGGAATGGAGTGTGAGCACGCTGGAGGAAGAGAAGCCGGCGTCCCTTGGCCCTCGCCCCTCTCTCATCTCCATTCGCTTCTCGTGCCGCGTGGATCGTTTCGTGTGCGCTCATTTTCTACCGCCAGAGAGAAGCTTTTCCCTTCACTCTAACAAAGTGAAATGGCTGCCCAGGTGAGTGAAATCCTCGGAATATCTGGCTTTGAGAAAGAGAATGGGAATCGATTTCCAACCAATGTTAGGCCTACTTGGGGCTGAGCTATGACTCGTTAGGCCTAACTATCGACCTAGTGGCCCCTCAGCGGTACCAATGCGAAAGAGACTGGAAGGGAGTTTTTTTTTAATCGTGAGTGTAAATTAAGGTAATTCCCCCACTTCATTAGTTTCATATTATTAATCGTGTGGGAAGGCGTTTCGTTGATCTTGAGTTGTCATTGACGAGGTCGGGTAGGACGAGACGGACGCTACAGCGCAGGTGTCTTCGATGCTCTCTTGCTCTTTGGTCGGAGGGTGGTGCCAACTTTGTCGATCTTTTTTTTAAAGCATTTGAGGAAGCAAGGCCTTTGAAGTGGGGGGTGAATCTGAGCAGAATTTGATCTCCATTTAACCATGATGAGTACGCCGTTGCTTTCGATTTTTGACTGAGTCAGCGAACTAGGCCGAGCTCTCGTATTTCTCAGTACTGCCCTGTCGACTCGATGCTAGGACCAATCGCCGTATCTCGATCATGCCATTTTGGACGGGGCCCTGTTTATATAATGGATCATTGAGGCTAAGCATCTTAACGAAGACCAGAGACGGATGAAGATTCTTGGAACAAGGATCGAGCCTGCGACGGAGGGGAGGGCAAGCTTGTTAGCATGTTAGATGCGACAAGAACCAGTCATGGTGTCATGAAACCAGTCTGTTTCCCTCAATTTCATGAGGAGAGGATAGCCTGTTTTTGAGGTGGGAGCACAAAATGCACCCAGTAGGAGCATGCTACATCTGATAGGTTCACATTTGTTCTCGGCTTTCAGTTGATGCATTTATCTAGACGTGCGATCACCCAGCCATCAGGAGGTCTTCCAAATTTTTTTTTCCTGACTTTCCGAGATGTTCCTGACTTCAGATATAAACCACCGATTTGCACGTTGTAACAACCCTGGAATTGTGTAGTGGAACGGAGAGATTATCTCAGGACGTGGTTTGTATACACGCACATTGAGGTTACCCCCAGCCAGATAAGACAATCTTCAGGGAATGGTTTTTTTCCCCCTCCTGGGCCTAATTACGGTTGGCGCTGATAAACAGACTTGGCGACATTACTTTAAAAACATAGATGTTTACGAGTAGGCACACCCTGAGGCAAGAGGAGGTGGTTGGTGTCAGTACTGCGCGATTTCATTGAATGAAAGAATAGTTTTGTAGAATCGCTTATCGAAGGAGAAGAGACAAGTTAGGGGTAAAGATCCTTCATATTGCCGGAGTCGTTTTCAGGATTTCAGGACGTAATTGTCGTCAATTCGTGGATGGATGTTCATGACGAGCATGATGTCGTGTCGGGTCTCCCTGGAGAATTGCTGCGTGACCTCGTCCCAGATTTGCTCTTGACTTTCTCTGATTGGAGGACAAGGACGTCCATTAAGCCTTCAAAGTCCTATGGATGCGAATCACAACTCCCCCGTTGCAAGTTCTTTCTGTGCTGAACTTTCCAAAGATCAAAGCTGCCCTAAGTACTCAGTGAGAGTGCTCTGGGAACTTGGAGCTGAGCCATCAGTTCAGGTAAAGAGTCAGAACCCTTGTAGCATGTAACATTGAATCAATGTTGTATGCTACTGGGGAAGGTAACCCCCACTGACTGAAACACGGGAAGAAGCGCGCAAAACGGCCCCACAAACGCAAGGCTCGGTAGGCTGGATTTGAGTGCGACTGAATGAGCCACGACAGTGAATGCTCCTTGGGGTCCTAGGACTCGTTGCACGTCAGGGATTTTTCCCGAATCCATGGGATTCTGGGAATCCTGGGAACTATCCCTGAATGAATTTGGAGGGACTCAATAGGGTATTAACGTAGGATTGAATTCGAGGTGTTCCCTCCATCATGGCTAATCTTGCCTCGATTTCATCGGTCATCGAAGTCGGCATTGAAATACCGAAAGGCGATAATTTCAGTCATGAGAAACATGAATCTGTAGGATCGTCATCTATATCGCTTTGCTAATTTTTTTTCCCTCGATAGTCTGGATTGTTTGGATTCAATCCAAGTAGCTTGTTAATGGAATCGAAATCTCTTGGCTAAAACGAGGCATTTAAATCTGAAAGTTGAATGTCCGAGTTTCTATCTCACAAATTACCCGTTCCAGAGCTAGACGTAGACTGCCTGCCCATTCTTCTGCCTCTGTTTTTTGGACGCTTTAATGTAAGTTGATGTGACGTAAATAGCCCTTAATTAGATTCCTGGCGGAGTCTTTGTATGGGGTCCTTTCTCCTTGAGTCCGGGCTGTGCAAGAAATTCTGTTCTCCCACTTTCAAGTTTTTCCTAATGTGAATATCAAGGAGTATGTGAATGTGAAAGTTTGTGAATATCGATACCGCTGTTAATAATAAATTGTTGGTAAGTTGGTAATAAATCCATAAATTGGGAGTAGCTGATTTTCTTCATCACCCATGCAGGCTGTAGAGTGCCATAAATGATTAAATTACCTTTACTGGATCCTTCTGAAGGGAAGACTGTTTGTTCAACACTGTTCTGTCGTCCGTCATCAACTACCTTGATTCCATTGAAAGGACTGCAGGGCTGCTTCTGCATTCTATTCAAACCCATCGACAAACCGGAATCAGAATAATTTTTTTTTTCGCGCATTGAATAGGTCATTGTGTTAGTGTCACAAGTGAAAGGGGTACGTTTATGGGTTTGTACCTAGCTACCTCATGATGACCTTATCTTGAAAGGGCATCGGGTTCAATCGGTCTCGAGGCCGTGTGCCTTGCGTTCCTGTTCTCTGGAGTCTCTCGTGGCTGTTTCATTAGATATTGTAAGGTTGGATCGATGCCGCGAAACATTAGGGTTTATTTTTTACCACAATGAGTTAATAATAAAGAAGCATTTTCCTTTTTGATCCAAGCAAAAAGTTAATGTGGCAATGGACCAAAGTGCATGAACTTAATGGATGCATGAAACGCTTTAGTGTTAGCCTCATTGAGACTCGCGCTGTCTGTGTTAAACACAGACAGACATACGCAGATTGCGATTCACTGTGTTTAGTGATTTTTCCGGATTCTGAAGGGGGATATTATTTGTAAAGAAGAACGGGCAGTATCAGTGAAACGAATGGATTTCGTATTTCGTGGAGGGAAAAGCCACATACCCGCGTGTGCCTTATAGTCCTCGAGACGCTTTGATAAGAGCTCAAAGTTTCTCATTTCTCGAAGGCCGCTTGCTGTGATAAATGAGTGAAAGAGGGCATGCAATTAGCACCTTCTCAACCTGCCCTGTTGGGCGACAGTTCAGGGATGCCAAATAGGGATATTCTCTGTCTCCACTTTGACCTGTGCTATGGAAGAGAGAGTACAGTAAAATATGGAGGCTGTGGACTTTTTGTATTTGAACATTTTTCAAGTTTCCTTGTCAGATTTGAGTACATACACTAATAAAATTCATTTCCTGCGTGAAGCATTCTCTCTCCATTTCTGGCAACTGACTTTTCACATAGCGTCTGACACAAGTCATCAACTACTGGTTTATGACACCAATTCCAGCATGAAAAGAGAAATTGTCAGAAATCTCCTATTTAGTTTACAACTTAATGGGGCGGAGGGATCGCCGTTGTCAGCCTGGTTTGCCGACTAGCTCTTCTCAAAGTGAATGGACTATAATGGATTTGAATGGGTTAACCATGCACGCAGTATACTTTGAGCTTACATCAAGTTTTATTTTCCTGAACGAGTTCCAGTCTGATAGCATCAAATTTCAAATGTACTTTCAAATTCAATGTGATCTCGCTGCCTGGATTTGTACAGACGGTATTATTGGCAAAGGTACGTTTTTCTCTCTCCATAGTCCAGAGAAGTCTAGGTAGATACACCGCGTTTTACATGCACTTCTAGTTCGATTCCGAAGATAATAGAAGTTGAAGTAAAAGTGTATCTTTCGCAGGGTTAATAGTCAGTGGAAAGATCATAACTTGTGGGTCATTCATTTTCAGTGCTCACTATAATGTGAAAAAGAGGTTCTACTGTTTGCGTCCATTTCGTGTAATGCCTAAACCAAACTTCGCAGGGAAATCAATGTTGGTCAAGACTTCGTCATTTGACAGTTGAAATCGAAGTGATAAATGGACCGGTGGTAGAAATGTTCACAAAACGCGTTAAAGCAGTTACCGGGAGACCGAAGGTATCGATCAGCACAGGCTCGTTACACCACTCCGCTTTTGAGAGACATAAGTTCACGCCCTCGCAGTTCATGGTTGGCTCTCTGGAACGAATCATTTCCTCGTAATGAGAAACTTGGAAGACGGTGATGGGAGGCAGGTCTTCTGTGCCGTGTTTGGGTGACGGAGATGCGGTGCGACCTCTGACTCTGGTGCAGGAGCCTTGGCCTCGGGTCAGCCGGTTTCTCTTTCATACATATTCGGCATTGGAAAAATGCTCTTGATGGGAGCACAGAAAAAAAAGCCCTCGGCGTTTAGGGAAGAAAGTCGGAGATACCCATTATATTGCCGAAAAGGGAGTAAGGTAAAAAAAAAAAAACTAAAAAAAAATTGTATGTGAAAAAAATAGCGATTTTGCTTCCGGAAGAGTCATTTCAGACTCTGAGAAAGTGAAGCGACTAAGTCCACTTTCCATAATTGCTCGGAATTTGAGAGCGTGGGCTGCAATCCTATTTTCCTGCGATAGCAACGATGTAAGCGAATGGTGATAGCGAATGATGGGTCATAAAGTACGAATTGACTCCCTATTTCTTTGATGTTGCTCTCATCTCTCGCAATAGATCACAGTCCATACCGCATTCTAGACTGGTGCGAGAGATGGACTGTGACCTTAGAGAAGCGAGATATCGCATCCTATGACCGGTCATTCGCGATCCGGCGCTGCTCCCTCAAGTCCGTCGTCCTCTTCCCTCAGGCAGAATCAGTCTCTATGTAGTCTCTGTTCCTCGTGCGGCGGTCACGTCTCTCAAACGTCCCTAAGAGAACGTCCCTACTAGGAAGAATGAGGGTGGTAGCCCTTCAGGTACTGTAGCCAGAGCGTACAAAATCCTGATGTTGCTCGACAATGGTGGGGGGAAAAAACTATGTATTATGAATGAAATAAATCTCGTATAACTGAAGTTTTATTATTCTGCCACAACAGGGCAGTTTAATTGTTACTGATATGGTTTTTAATTTCTGTGATCCTCTGGACTACTCTTTCATCTGCGGCTTTACTTTAAAAGAAAGTAAGTTCGCTGTCCGATCGCATGCGAACAGGCCGTTTTTACGATACTTTTCATGGGTCGTCAGGCATTCCATCCTACATCGCGATTTCCATCAACAACCAATCCGAAAGAAACGAGAAGGCGGAATCAAAGATATTTCGGATTGCGGAATGCCATGCTATATCAGCATGTCAGAGAGTAGACATCATGTTACTGCAAGTCTTACACCTTCATTCTTCCCTTTTGCAGGCTCACCCAATTGAAAGTGAAATAGAGCCGTCGCCGGTGAGGGATTCCAAAGTCCCCATCATCTTCGTCTTTGGTAAGATCTTGCTTTTCCCCCTTTCCAGTTCCATTCCACGTTGTTCAATGGATGTTGGAACACGGGAGTTGGTCTCGATTTGCTCAGGTGGCCCAGGTTCCGGGAAAGGCACTCAGTGTGAGAAGATTTCAGCGAAGTACGGGTACAAACACGTGAGCACAGGGGATCTGCTGCGAGAGGAGGTTCAATCTGGATCCACACGGGGTCAGGAGCTGTCTGCCATCATGGCGAAGGGAAACCTTGTTCCCATGGTGAGGATCTGCTGTCATCAACTCTGACTATTGTCAATGAGTTTGCTACCTTATTGGGGCATCATGTAGTGGAAATTATGTCCTGCAATGAAATGTGGTTTTGAAAGATTCGGCCACTTAAATGTGATGGTTGGAGAGTGTAAACTTACATTTGGTAGGAATTATTTGAGTTTGCCCGCTCCCTTCTTAGGATGTGGTCTTAGACTTGCTGAAAGAGAGAATGGTGAGTCTACTGCAGGATGCCAAGGGATACCTCATTGATGGCTACCCTCGTGAGGTTGTCCAAGCTATTGCCTTTGAAAACAAGGTGAGTCCGATGTCTTATGCTTCCTCTGTAGTTTCTTCCTACTCTTGAAGGGATTCTCATGTCATTACTGTTGGATTGCTTTTTCTCCAGATCGCTCCGTGCTCTCTGGTGATATATTTTAACGTATCAGATGACACTATGACAAAGAGATTGACGAAGAGGGGTGAGACGTCGGGGAGAGTTGATGACAACGAGGAGACCATCCGGAAGAGACTTCAAACTTTCCATAATCAAACGAAGCCAGTGCTCGATAAGTATGTGGATATAACAAGAACGGTGAGCATCCTCATTTGTGTCGAAGCTAGGGTTGTCAACATTTTATGTTGACAACCCTAAATGAATGAGTAAAACCGTTGTGCTTGAGTGAGGGTGGCTGTGCAGATCGAAAACAACCTCCAAAGGAAAGCAGACTAAACTAAAACACTCCATTACTGCTCCCTTCTGTAGTCTGTTCTGCTAATGGAATGATTGTGGATATAATTTCTATGAACTTTTTAAGTTTGTTCATTCTTAGTTTGCCTGTAGCTGATTCTGCAAGTGTGCAGACATCTTATGAATGAGTGGGAGATGTATTTTACATTAATCTGGAGATTCTTGTGCCTAAATTTTCATTGAGAAAACCACTGCATAATATCTCATCAGCAAGACAGAAATTCAGGAATGTTTTTATGCAGAAAGGAAATCTGAAAATTGAACTGGGTATGGCTAGTTTTTTGTATTTCTTATTTCTTAAATTTTGCATTTTTGGGTCTGTCATATGTCTATCTTAGATCAACAGGTGTTTCTTGGCTTTCCCTTAAGGGCCATTTGCAAGGCCAGACACCTAAACCTTGCAGACTCCTCCCATATAGCAACTCTCTGCAGACTTTTTAGTAGTTCAGCATTACATTTTCAACTTCAGGCATTGAATATATTAGTTAGCCTACTTGCATTTTACTTTATAATGAAGTTTAAGTTTTGTAGCTGACCTAAATTGACTGAAAATTTCTATAGTACATGAATGTTGTATCCTACAAAATATATTTTGCTATCCAACTCTGTCTTGGTGTTTTGCAGGTTCCAGCTGAAGGGGAAATTGATGCAATATTTGCTGAAGTATGCAAAGCTATTGACTCTTGTATCCCACAGAGCAAGTGAAGTGCCTAGGGTTTCCTGTTGCGTTCCCCTTCCCCCCCCCCCCATGTTTGTCGGTGTTCTGCCCTTTTCTCTTAGGTGAGACTTGCTGCTTTTGGGAGGAATGCTGCTAATCCTGCCATTGAATGTACCTGAGCAGCCAATTCTGGAGTCTTCAACTGCCTATCCATGTGACTCCAGTGTTGTTTCCTCTGTTTGGGAGTACAAGGTTCATGAATCTGATGGGGTTCAATGGTTCAGTGTTGAATGCATTTGAGAGTGCAATTGCAAGTTCTCATCATGGATCAGTTAGGATATACTTCCTTAGTGTGGCATTAAATATGACATTAAGTTGGACTTAATTGTTGTTCCTCAGCTGCTTCTGCTTTTCATTGCACATGTCACAATGACAGAAGGGAAGTACAAAGCCAGTTATTTAGTCAAGGTGATTTTTTCATGGAAGGAGGATCTTGAAGAGTTTTTGTCCCTTTGGAACATATTCTTCCAAAAGTGGCAAAGTTAGCATAAGCAACATTTGGAGCAACGCAGGTGATACCTGGAGGGACCAACCATAGGAGGGAGAGGCATGAAATTAACAAGAGGGAACAACACGATGAAAAGCAAGAGTACAGAGTTTGGGAGGGAACAGATAGTATCACTTAGGACTTCCACTCTGTGAATCTGGTTATCAGTCCACCTGACTAGAGTGACACCCCCATCTTTCTATACATGCCTCCAGGCCTTCTCTTCTGCACTTCATTTATGAGCTCCATCTCAATGATTATGTTCGTTGATATATCACCATAGACACATCTAGGTTTTCTACCTCTGCACAGTCACTTGGAGGTATGAAATTCCTAGATGCATTACTGACAAGTCATCACAGCCTAATCTGAGTATTTCACAACAGACTAGTACAAGGAGCACTTATAAAATTTCTTCACTTGATCCATTGGGCAAAGGTTCCACCCCCAAAGTTTCAGGAGGAAATGTTTTTCAACCCACAATTGAAAGGATTCAATGATAAAATCATCATTTGGTTTTAACCAACCCTGGGACAGTGGACTAAGGTTTAGGACTTAGGGTCCAAGGATATTTGCCACACTGAGGTTTCTCAAGGTCTTCAGGCAAAATCTCTCTTGGCAAAAGGCATTCTCTTGGTAGGTATTAAAGGAAAGACATTTTCCTTGTTTATTTTTTCTTTAACCAATGTTACTTATTGAACCTGGAAGCTGATAAAACATACCCTTTAAAGTCAGAGGAAAATTCTAGCTCTGGTTCAGTTTTGATGGCCTCCAAAATATGCATCCCAAGTTCAAATTTGGTCCATTTGTCTACTGGTTCAGTATTGCCACTCCTGAAGGAGCTCAGGTCTTAAGTATGTGGGAGATACCTGATAAATTTAATCTTCCTACTAAACTAAAATTGAAAAATTCATGGACTTTTGAACCTTAGGTTGTATTGGAATGATACCAGTCCTGGGTGTCTGGACACCCCCGAAGTAAAGCAAGATTTCAGGAAACAAGGACTTTGAAGTGGGGGGTGAATCTGAGCAGAATTTGATCTCCATTTAACCATGATGAGTACGCCGTTGCTTTCGATTTTTGACTGAGTCAGCGAACTAGGCCGAGCTCTCGTAGGGGGGGGGGGGGGGGGGGGGGGGGGGGGGGGGGGGATGTGTGAAACGTTACATATACATCTGAAGTTTAGACTACTTCTATTCCACCTTTTGAAGATAATCACCAATACAGTGCCCCATCATTTTTCTTTCAAAGCTCCACTGATTTTTTAAAGTTCCAGTAGCAAACCATTCTTCACACCCGCGTACAAGTCAGCATCGCCCATCGTAATAACGTAGACATACATTGACATTGATCTTTCTGTGCAGGAACAACGTTTTTGTCCGTCGAGCGAGGACGAGGAAAATAGTTGCCTGGCTGATGAAAGGTCGGGAAATTTATTCAGGGTTTGTATAAACCAACTTTCTTCAAGCAGCCTCCTGTAGATTCCGCCGATTTTTGGAACAAGCCCTATCAAAATATCGAATTTATCAATAGTTCTGGCTAGAACGATAGAGGCACTTGAATAATGCTTATTCATGCCTGGTTATGGTACCACATCTACCAAACCCGAGATTCATAGCTGAACTCTTGCTTTCAAAGAATTTTAAATTCATTGACTGGATTTTTTCATTACCCCTGAGGGCGATATCAATCTTTCCACACGTCCAAACACTGTTTGGGAAGAAATACATATTTAATAGAAAGAGAAAATGGGGCTCTCCCAGAGTATGGCTTTCGATGTCTTCCAAATTTCTCCCAACCTTCCTCGGCCACTTCACATCATGAGCCTGAAGGAGCCGCGCAAGACACGCCGAATATAATTCTTGGTTACGTCCTTGAATGGTACCAATGTTGGGATGCAGTTAGGAACTCCTGAGTTCTATGCATGCTGAAGCAGCTGAAATACTGGGATGATTATCATCTCATTATAGATTAGCATCTGATGTCAATGACTGTAGAAGAGAGGATGGCATGCACTACAACCACTACTCGCAATTAGATGACTTGCTCTTGGTTTTCACTTTTTCATGAGACAGGTACAGGATTTCTACCATTTTGGTTGGGATACATACATTTGAGAGTGAAACTGTTCTTGAGTTTTTCTTCTGGGACAAAATGTATAAATAAAATAACTCTACACAGGTCCACCTTCTTGGATCAAACCACAATGCAGGCTCAATAACGATTTGATGAGATTTTACGCAATTGTGTGCATACAAGTTGCTTACCCAGCCACATCATTTAAGGAGAATATAAATAAAGTAGTTCGTGATGTGTAACTCCAAATGCTGACTCAATGAAAAAAAGTTGTTCACGATGTTGGGGTTTCAAGGACGGTCGTGTGTCACAAGTCTAATAGGTTGGGCTAATTCGAGAAATACTGCATTCCTCTCCAAGATCACAGTAATTGGGGTGTGGAGCACCTTGAGCCGGCACTTTCTTCGAGTGTTATTTTTTTCTTCAAATAAATCACATAAGACGATATCAATTCGACGTACAAAACTCTTATTGCACGGATTTCCAAGAAAGAATCATGCCAGTATTTTGCAGCGAATATCTCATGCGCTTCAGTTTATCAATTACCTCTTCGTTGGGCCCTCAATGCATCGAGACGAATGAATGTCAATCATCAGACTGAAAAGTTTGCTTTGTCGTAACTATGGTCAATCATAGAAATATTTCTCGCCGAAAATACTGGTATTCTATCACCATCATCGTCACTGCATTACCCAGGGCTCCGGGAACAAGCACATATTATGAAATTATGTCATAGAATCCAGTTCCTCTGGATTCAGCTCCAGTGTGGACCCATAAGAAGGGGCGACGGAAGATTCCTCCATCAGTTGCTTCTCTGTCGCCACAGGATCTTTCCACACCATGTGAAATGTGAACACACCAATTGCCTGCAGTAAGGACAATGTTGGGGTTGATGCAATCGAATTACTAATACCATATTTTTTTGTGGCTGATCAAATTAGTATAACTGACGGCAGTGAGGTTGATCCCCGAGGCGATAGTAGAAGCAATGGGAAATCCGAGTTTGTCAGTGAAAATACCACCAATGAATGGACCCAAGATTTCCCTGTACATCAGGATGAAATCAACTTTTCCGAGTTTAGCATTACCCTAATTGTTTGAAGAGAAGGACGCTCTGAGGCTCACCCAACAGAGAAACAGGAGACCCAAATCCCGGACACCATTGAGTTCGTTACGATGTCATCTTTGTACCCTGCTGATCTTAAAGGGATAAAAAATTTTTTTGCAGAGTTCCGTTTTCATAGAACTCTTTCAGCGATTTCAGCAATTGGGAGAGACCATGAATTTAGCTCACTTGGCGCCGTCCAGCATGAGCTGATAGGTGGGGATGAGAGCGAAGGCCATTCCGAGCCCATGGATCACCAAGGCAACCGCGTTCAACCATATCACACTGAAGTCACATAAAAAAAAGTGCTAGGAATGCGTCAAGGGAAGGTGAAATGCTTGCTATAGTCCAGCTGTAAGCCTCCTTTCGTCACAGAGAAGGGGTTCATTTTATCATTCCAATGAATAAATTGCCATTCTGAACCTTGAGGTTCACAATTCATGTCTCGCAGATTTTTGTGCCGTTCGAAAGGAATCTACGGAAACATTAAAGTTAATTTGTACCACTGTTTCCATTCTCATTCTCTTTCTGTCAAATACCAACTGCTGATAAACGTGCAAAATGTTTTTCTTTTCGTATAGCCTGGCTTTAGTAAGAAGTTGAAAAATCAGCTCAGCCCGCATCTTGCACAAATGAGTCCGTGAATGAAATGAAAATTTCCCTGCGATCAAGTTTCTTTTGTTCATGTAGTTATCCTTGAACCACAAAAGTGGGAACAAAATGACAGAAAACCAGCAGGCGACCTATTTTCCTTTTCGAAAAGGAAACCCACGAAAAGGAGACTCGAACCTAAGGCGAAGGGAGCGGTAGACCTACTTAGGAACTCCTGGAAGGAGAGGAGAAGGGCCGAGGAGGAAAAAAGCGACGGAGAGGAGAAGGAAACCCGAAATGACCTGGCGTTTCCCCTTTCGATAACGATCGGAGAGCCAGCCTGAGAAGGGGCTGCACGCGGTGTAAACCGCGGTCTCGATCAGGAACATCAGACCCACCGATGCTGGCGATAGCCCAATCTACACGAAAAGCCATCAAGTACTTTTAATACGCCATGAAAGTCGGTCTGCAGAAGTCTTGGAACGGTATAAAGCAGGGGTGTCAAACATACGGCCCGCGGGTCGGATCCGGTCCACGGCGGTGGTTCATCCAGCCCGCCGTCCGTTCATGAAAATTTCTGCTTGGATTGATTATCATTACAAATTTCAGTGAAAAATTATGGTGCGGCCCGCAGGCATCTGCAGGGTAAGGAATGCGGCTCCGCCGACCGATTTGAGTTCGACAACCCTGGTATAAAGGGATGCATTTAATTGCCCCTCCACTCATTGCAACCATTAATTTCAGGAGCCCACTACAGCAATAATTTAAAAAATTGATTTAAGTTCTGGTTTGGAGTATGACAGCACTGTCCCCACATGCATTCTTCACTGCATTCAATTCGTAAGCTTTGGATTGAAATATCCGGGGGAAAGGGAGAGACCTGGGTTTTGTTTGTCGAAGAGCTTTCATTTCCCCAGGGACGACAGAAAGGTCAATCCATGTCAAGAGGCCCAAAATAGGAAATTGGTAGCATCACCGACTGGGGAACTGTAAAAAAAAAAAATTGGCTATTTGGGGTTATGAGAGTCCGGAAAATATGAAAATTTTCCAGACTCTCATAGTTCAACGGTCTCTGAGGTATGCCTCAAATTTTTTTAGAGCAAGTGAAAGTGACCATTTGGGCAAAAACATCATCTCCCGAATTGCTTAAGCCAGAGCTCTACTTGAGAGCCATTTTAAAGCTTGAAATCAAGCAACTCATTAATTTTTCTTAAAGTTAGATTTAAATTATGTTCAACTTATTTGATCAGTTTTTCTGCCTCAATTAAAAAAGTTACGATTTTCTTTTTTTTATGGACAATTTAAAGTTTTCGACCTCGACGTTTAAGTTATGGGATAGCAGTTAATGAAGCCAACTTTGAGGTAACTACTATGTTCCATTAGACTACTTCATAAGCACCTCTCACTTGTTATTAGCAAATTATTAAAAAAAATTCACTCTGTTAAATAAAGCTGTCACATTTCGCTAAATTCGGCTAATTTTGACAGTCAATAACTTTTATTTGAGATGCAGTCATGAGTCGGAAAATGATGGACCATTCCCAGTTCTTAGACTCAATTGCTCAGGAAACTGAATTTTGGAAGTTATTCTCAACCCTCGAAGTGGTGAGTCATGAAACAGTCCCTGAATCTTCCTTCCTCACCAGACAGTTGACACTAAAAAGTGATGATGAAACTGGCAAAGTAAAACAAACGGTTTTATTCTTGGTTGTATTCCGCCGTGAGAAAATATAATTTACTAGTAAAGATATCCATACCATCCACATCAAGTAGAGTAATCTGTAGACCAAGGCTTGATTTAAAATTGTTGGGAGCTGAAAATACCAAAGACAAGACATACACATATCCAAATCCATGACATAAGCAAAGAAAAAACGTGTCAACTCTTAATGTGAAGCCATAAACACGGCAATTTATGGTGAGTATTTTACTAATCGAGTTACCAAGGAGGAGGCTTTAGGTCTTGAAGGTTTAGATCTCGTAGGTAAAACGTAAAAAAAAAGTTTCTTTTACCATCCCCGGAAGGAGTGTGTCTTTCGGGAGCTTGCCGTTATTGGGACCCTGGAGTCAACTTCCACTTCACCGTTAAACCTATATTCGACAGGCAAACTCTAAATTTAGTTCAATAATGCATTTATTTATGTCGTCGAGTGTGCATTTTTTTCACAAAACGCTTCGTGGTGTATTTCGCTTCAGATGGTGTATTTCTCAAAATTCAGGATTTTTTTTTACAAGTAATAGAACAAAATCACTTCATCTCTGAACATCAAATATTCTATAATGTTCTAAGGAAAATCATATTTGTATCGGGAGTCAAGCAAGAGTTATTATAGGTCATATTTTGCAGAATTTTGAAAAACTTGAAATAACAGATAATTCTTTTAAACGAGGTAATAAGTGAAAGGAACTTGAGGAGTAGTTTAATGGAGACACTCCATAGACACTCCAAAGCTGGATTCATTACCAGTTTTCCCATTGTTAAAATTTTGAGGTTGAAAATCTTAAATTATCCTAAATAAAAATAGCTTTTTTTCATATTTACGACAAGCAAAAACAGAAAAGTTTGATTTAATTTCGTTTAACTTGATTTGATAAGATTAATGAGTTCCTGATTTCTAGCTTAAAAATGAGTTATTAACCAGCTTGAATAATCTGAGAGATGGTGTTTCCGTCCACTTTCTCCTTCCCTCCGTTAAATTAGGAGGTGAAGGTGAAGCGTATTCCAGAAAGAAGCATATCTCAGAGACAGACTGTTGACACTTCAGATTTTCCAGATTCTCATTGCCATCAATAGCCACGATGGAATTTTTTTAAAAAGTAACATTCCAGTCAGAGATGCAACTAACTTCTTAATTTTTTTTTTACCATTTGACCGGGGATGAACCAGGGGACAAATTTTCATGGCCGCAAAGACACAGCACCCACAAGACCCTTTCCAACAATAACACGATATGGAAAGCTGTTTTTTTTTTTTAATCAAAATCCGCAGCAAAGGACTGTTTTCTAGAAAGCTATAACGACATGATGTGGAAAAGGTGCTCACTGGCGCCAGGTGAGGTTGCAGAGTAGGCATGATGAAGCTGGTAGATAGGGCAGTGACAGTGCAGCAGAGCCCCACAACCGCTGTCGCCGGGTAAGCCCCCAGCCTTACCATAGCCCTAAAGCCGGCCTGGGTTTTCGGTGCGTCTATCGTGTCAGTATCAAGCCATCGATTGCAGGTAACGCGGAACGGCAAGAAGCAAAGTATATAGAGAACCATCTTTACCTGTGTCTGATGGGACGAGGTAGGCATTGAGAGCAGCCAAAAGCAAGACGAGGCCACCCAGGACGAAGAAAGGCAGTTTGTACCCCGCCACCTATTCGGAAAGAAAATCCAGATGATCAGTGAATCGAAGTGAATATCTGGATTGTGAAAGCCGATTTGTCGAAAAAATTTGGAATTTCTCAATTGAAGAAAAAGACAGAAACAAGCTTCTGCATGCACAGAGTTATCTCTCTGTCACGGACTCACGCTCGTATATCTTTAACCCTTTCCAGCCCAATGAGCCCATACGGCATCATGGGTATAAAGTAGGGCTGTACCGGTGGCCGCATTTGACCGGTGGGCCGATGCCCGATTTTTTCCTCTTAACCATAGGTCGGTGCCGTTGCCAATTGTGGCCTATAGAAGAAATTGTCCATAAATTCAATTAGGCCTAGTTGGAAGCCATGTGATCAGTAGGCCTCCTTGATACGATAGAGACCATTTTTGGTTCTGTCCAGCCTGTCTGTCTCTCTATGAGGCTGTCGGTGGTTAGATTGTTATCCATTGCTGCTGTTGAGTCCATTTACTGACACGTCTCTTGCAAAAGCATAACGTAAGTGGAGCATAACGCAATGACTTCCCTTCCTTACCGCTCCTTTCCTCTGCCGGTCCCTATAATCCGGCTGTAATATAATCCGATCGATATTTTTGTCTGGGAGAGGCTGCCAGGAGTGGACCGGCTCTACTAGCCATTGGTACCTGAAGTTCTGAAGTTATTATTATTATTATTACTTAATAAATTGCAGTAAAAAAATTTTTTTATGAAAAGTAAAAATCAATATGGGTTGAAAAGGATTAAAATGCCCGAGCAGAGTTGTGTTCTTTGATAGCTTGTTTTTTTTTTTTTTTTCCTAGGAGGAAAGAGAGAACTTACTGCGTACAAGCCCGCGCCAATAGCAGGTCCAATAGACAACCCCAAACCGATGAAAGTCTCCATCGTTCCCTGTGCCAAGAAGAGGAAATTAATTCCCGGTTGCTGCAGCATTATCAACGTCGAGCGAAGTCTAATAAATAAAAAAAAGCATACCAAGACGAGCCCCACATCGTCGGGGAAAAAGACGGTGATTAACGTGAATATCGCAGTATTGTATGCAGCTGCCCCCAGGGCCTCCACGATGCGAACCGCGAAACAAAACACGGCGAACACGGTCCCAGACGAAATTTCATCCAGAGTCCTGTTGCACGTAATGCACATGAACCCCCTGTCACCCATCACCACCGACTGCACGAGGAACTCCTACCCGAAAAGCATGCAGCAGGATCCAGTGAGGAAGGTCCCGCCGAGCAGCGCAAACTTCGCCCCGACGTGCGGAATCTGCCGGAACCGAGCCACGCATCACCCCAAGTTCACGATAAGCCTCGAGGACCACAAGACGAGAGAGACTCACGATGCGTCCCATGACGACCGACGACAAGGCAGTGGTCATGGCATAGGAGCTGAACACCAGTCCCACCACCGTCTCGCTCATCCCCTTTAGAGATGCCTTCGGATCGACCAGACACATCGCCACAGTCACGAACTCCACGCTTTTTTTTTGTTTTAGGGGGAGAGAAAACTGGAATAAAATTCGTCTCACCTCATGAGGGAAAAAGGGGGCAAGGATGGAGAGGCAGCAGAAGCCGGCAAAATCCAGGAGTCCGAATGAGAGGACCAGGATCTTTTGTTTCCGATTCCATGCTGAAATGAAGGTCCAAGTCCTGCACATTCTGAATCTCGAAGAGCACTGCCGCAAGTACCTCCCCTCCTCTAAGAATGAAGTGGAGGCTCGCGACTGTCATGTTGATAGAGGTCTGCGCGGGTCGGGTCGACCAGGCGGAGCTTCTTTTTTTTCCATATCCACGTGAATACGTTTAAGTGCTTAGGCTATTGTGCATTCAACGATTTCATGCATTCCTGTTCTAACGTCTGAGCCTTGCTTAGGGTTTATCGTCTCGAAACCTAATCAGTATCACGTTTCTCGATCTTATACTTCTGGTTATGGCTGGGTTAGGACCGGAAAATCCATTCCTCGCATATCTCTACACACTATCAGGATGGGAATTGGAAGCGAGTCTCACGTGGGCTTCCACGACGCCATTAAGCTGCGCATGCGCAGCTAGATACCTGGAGTGTATCGACTATATTTATCGAGTGGAAAGTCGTGCCAGAATCGCGTGGAATCCCGCGCCTAAAAGTCTTGACAAAATTTCTGAGCGTAATTTAAGTTATATGCTAAGTTATACAGCGTCGGGTGAATTCTCTAAATACCTGTGGAAAAGGTTCCATGACGCCATGGCATCCCCGAGAAACGATTCCTGATCGGGTCTCATCATTTCATCGAATGACGATCGCGATCAGAGTTTGCAGTTACACTGAATTGCGAAGATATGGGAATCAAAATCAGACAGATTCAAGATCAGACTCAATATGTTTCCCCCTTAACTCATACTTTATTTTCTCATTCCCTGGACTTCAGAGATTGGGAATAGCAACTGCAGCGCTGCTTAGATCTCAAGTAGATTCCAGAAAAATCAATACAATAATACGACTTCTAAGAATCGTCTCCCAGGCGGCGATTCATAAGGGGCTTTGGGAGTTCGAGCCTTCTCTCTTAACCTCCCCCCCCATGGTCCTCTCATTCGGACTCCTGGATTTTGCCGGCTTCTGCTGCCTCTCCATCCTTGCCCCCTTTTTCCCTCATGAGGTGAGACGAATTTTATTCCAGTTTTCTCTCCCCCCAAAAAAAAAAAAAAGAAAGAAATAAATACTAATAATAAATAAATAAATAACATGGAATAAAAATAAAACGAACTAAAGAATACAAATGTTAAAGAAATAAATAAATTGGCAGATGTGGCTAAGTCAATTCATAAAGCATTTTTTGTTAGCCCAACCGAAGTGGTGGGAGCGTTATTCTTGGCCATCGTAAGAAAGTCCCTTTGGGAAGGTGGCCTGTTTAATCTGCAAGGAAGCGTTGAGAAAGGCCTCTTCACATCCTCAAAGAAGAGAGTGCGTTCATGAGCGACGGTTTCAGGGATCGGAAGATGGCGCTGGGGAGGTTCTCCCCTCGAGGGGGGCAATCGACGCGACGGAAGTGATTATTTTCTCCGCGTTGGAAATGCTTGGAAGGAAGGAATGGAAATTGCGGGAAATCGATAAGGGAAAATACAAGACGAGCTGCGGACCGTTTACAACTTCATGGTGTTTCAGCGCGCAAACGCTCGACTGCTTCAAAAATTCCCTCCACGGTTTTTGTTGGTACAGTCGAGATCTTGAGTCTTGCAATCTGGTACTGTTGGTTAAACGAACCGTTTGAGAGACTGAGACTGACCACATCGTCAACGAAATTATATTATGGACAGCCAGGGCCGGATTAAGAAGTTGCGAGGCCCGGGGCAACTGCCCCCTTTGCCCCCCCCTTTAATCCGGCCCTGTGGACAGCAAGTCGAGTATTAATTTAGGAATCCGTGCATGTAATATGCGACTCTGCAAACCGATGATAGCTTTTGTTTTACTGCAGTAATTTCTGAAGTTCATGCGTTCCAAACTTTCTATTTTGAACATGGAACAAAATAATCCTTACGCGAAGATATCGCGATCCATAGGAAAAGCCGAAAACTTTGATTTTATAGGGAGCTCTCCCAGCTTCCGACCACCCGATGTTTAGCATCAGCCGTGAGTTCCATATTCAGCAACACTGGCGATCGGGCACGAAGATTTCTTGTGATTATGGATTTGCGATGGTTTTGGACGGTGATTTGGCGGTTTTGGGTCCTTGCGGTCATAGAAGCTAAGGATTCGTCGGAACTTTCAGAGGAATCAACCGGATTCTACCAGGTATTATGACAATTGAGATAGTTGCTCCCTCTACGTATGCGCCGTCCGTCGTAGTTGCGAAGAGCAGGGGCCTGAGCGAGAAAACATTGGAATATTTTATTCATTTAAGAATAAAATATTCCAACTCAGAGCGAAAGAAAGAAAGATCAAGTGGGGATGCGTTTCCAAGTTCTAATCCCATAGACCAGCGGTGCAAAAACGGGGGGGGGGGAACTTTGGCCTTTACATGATCTTTTTCTCGGAATTAGCGAGTTTTAGGGTTCAAAATTAAATTAAAGGCAGAAAGGTTTTTTTCCCTGGAGATAACTTCATGCTACAACTTACCCGAAATTACAGTCAATCTCTTATGAAACGGAACCAGAATGGACGACTGAATACACTGATGAAAAGGGGGGGCGGGGCCTGAAAGATTTGCGCACCGCTGCCATTGACGACTTCCAAAAGATTCAAGGAAATTAATCTAGCACGTGGCAATGTTTGTACTTCTCCCCCGCCCTCGGTGGCAGCTGTCTTTTCCACATGGCGAACGGACTGACTTAATGGTATCTGACTTGGGGAGTCTCATGGTTTGAAAACACTTACATTGAATCGATTGATACGAATCATCTGATTTTCTACCGACGAAGGTGGTCACGGTGAAAAACTACACGATCGCATGCCGGCAACAGCACAGTACCTTTTTTGATGATCCATTCGTATCTATTCCGCTGAGAATCGTCTGGAGTCGCGCGCGGCGGATCTCGCGGAGAGAACTGGATCAGCGAGCACTCTTCCTTCATGCCTGCACGAATGGAAGCGAGACGACGAAGTCCCATCGTACTCGTTCTTTGCATGGTGACGATGAGACCTTGAGCCGAGGCATGCGATGACGATGAGCATTCGTTCTCGTGCTTTTGTGATCGCGCCTCACGACTCGCATTCACGGGAACTCGTCCATTCCCGTGATTAGTTTCCTTGGTCTAGGATGGAAGTACCTTGATTAGACTAAGTGTTTTTGGTGGTAGTTATGGCTAATGCCATAACTCTTTTTATTTTGTCGATGAAGTTATCAATGAAATCATCGTCGTGTTCTATCCACTCTAACCGAAATTTTAAAAAGTCACTCGACCCAAGCCTTTGAGGCATATCATACGGAACTTTATCTAGTTACCCCTAGTCTCAATTTTAACAAGTTGAAAGCAAAATCCTTGATGACTGAACGCCTCTCGCATGAAACCCCACTCCTCCCTCGTTACGTCAGCAGCCATCGAGGTCTAAACCGTCTGCAGACCCCTTGCCTCCCTCCGGCGCTGTTGGGACGGAGGCCCCCGTGACTTGCATCTCTGTGTCTTCGTGGCAAGATACCTGGTCAAAGCTGAGCGCGGGTCAAGTATCCATGGAGAAACTGTTTCAGTTGTCTACCTTGAGGGAAGAGGTTAGAAAGAGGTTTGGGAAGAGGTACGCACACTTGAGGTTCTTATCAGAACATGAAACTCTGCAATTCCATTTTGTGAATGAGGATGCACCAGTCAAAGGACGCCTTATTTACCACACCCCCAACATACACAAACAGCAACCAACCAATTCTTACCAATTTTGCTATTGTACATCGAGGATTCAGAATAATCTCACTCCGTGGCGTAGCCAGGATAAAAATTTGGGAGTGCCTGAGGTTCCCCCATGATGCTTCAGGAAATACAACTAATTAGGAAGCAAAACTTTCAGGGGTGTTCGTTTTCATACCTGAGCTTGCATTTCAGGTGCGAGTCTGAACCTGCAGATTCCTCCCTTCTCCCAAATAAGTCACCGCGTGAATGATTGGAAATCCCTGCGCGTGTCACCGACGGTTTTTGATCAATCAAGATGAAATGTAGAATAATTTGAACCATGGCTGACGATAGACCTCTCAAGGCCTTGGAATGAATTCTGAGTTCATCTGTTGTACATGTCAAACATGCAGGATGCACTGAAGTTGCCTTTATTTCAACAGGCCCTTCATATGTCTTTCACGAAATAAATACTCTCAACACACAATGAACATGGAGAAAAGAAATGAATCAAGGTTATAATCCGAGGACTTATGCAACCCAAGTAGTTCTCATGTGCTTGAATAATTCCTGCTCAATTTGAGGCAGGAGCCACTGGCTGAGCAGTCCCAGAGAACAGAAGGGAAAAATGACAAGGAAGAATAATATGCAAATTGAAGGGCAGAAGGGAAAGCAAGAAATAGAGAACAATTTGGGCCTGGAAGAGAACACAAAAAAAAAGAGAAATAAGGCCAGAAAAAATATTTCAAAAATAAAAAATCTAAATTATATCATGAATGGGAAGTGTGCATCCAGTGGTAAGTATCCATCACCTACAAAACTGTCCTCATAATGGAGAAACAGGTAATCATTTCCAATGGTTGACAGTCCTTGGGATACAGCTCCAGTCAACATGACCAGTACTGCCTCAGAAAAAGTCAACTAAGAATGTTAAGACAAATCATATGACATGCTGAATTGGTAACAGTTCCAAATTGCCCATTTTGAACACAGACATACTGGTGCTGATGAGAAATTTTGCCTTTCTCAAGCTCAAGAGATCTGGTAGGGGGCGAAACAAGATCGTAAAGAGAAACATGAAATCAAAACATGAAGAGGAAACACTATTTTCTCTCCCAGGGATATGGGTAGCAAGGACTGGGAATGCATGATACAGAGTAAACTAGATCCATGAAACTCATCAATCACTAAAACCATGGCCCTGCCATAATTATTTCAGTGGTTCCTTTTTGGTTTCTATCCATATCATTTACAAGTATTTAACATGAGATGACTTATGAAATACTTCACCAAAGTGGATAATGTTGACCAAGCAAGGCAATGAGATTCAATGACTTGGTTAATGGTATTTTGGAATGATGATGGCAGTGAAGTTTAAATATGAGCAGACAATCTAAGGTTGACCAATAAATAAATGAGAGAGGTGAAAGGGGAAGGATGGTTCTGAACAGAACAAAGAACATAGAAGAACATAAGCTATGGGATGAAAGATTCCCAAGACATGATAAGTAACACAGTGCATGACTATGACATCTATGGATTGCTACCATCACCTAACCTTCCCCCCTGTGTTGGAACCTACTTCTAAAGGCTGGGAAGTGCTGGCAAGAGAAAGCTCATATTGAGATCACAAGCTCCACAGACATATTGAGCCATTAGCCTATCACTGGAATGAAGGTCCAAGTTTATTTCCTAGCTCATTAACCAAACAGCTTTTCTGTCATTTAAAATGTATTTCAGACAGCAAAGCTGCACAATACATTCCACCTTGTCTTCCAGAAGACATCCGACACCTATTTGACCTTCTTAAGCGTCCTTGAATCTGCCCTTCCTGGCACTTCTACTTCTACACACAAAGGTATGTATCACATTCAAAAACCTTTAGAAAGTAGGACCATGCAGTAAGACATAGGTCATACCTTTAAAATATTTACATTCATATATTCAGTGGATGCACACATACAGTATCACATTTCATGAGAGAAATTTCATGTTTCCCATCACAATTCAGCACCTCTGGCCATCAAATAACCAGGAACTAACGCAGACAAGAACCGTTTCTCCAGAAGTCTTCTTTTACCTCATCAACTCACCATAGAAAGTCTACAACTAAGTCAATACATGACATTTTTCATCACCTACTGAACAACAGCAGATTCCTAAAAAGAAAAAGGCAAAATGAAAAAAATTTGTCAATAACAAAGGCATTCTGAATGAAAAGAAGCAGGTGCAGAAAGTCATACAAGAGCCCCTGTCCTCAGATGCCACATAACATGGGATGTGATAACACAGCACAACTCATTTCCCAGAACAGTTACAGAAGATACACTCTAGGCTACCCCTGGAGCAACAAATCAGAGGGAGAAAGGTCCAGCTCATATCTTGACATCACTCACAAGACAAGCCATAGGATTGGGAGTAAACTGAGAAGAGAGAGAGCTGCTGGAAAGGGATCTGAGAAGCTGGTGCTGTTGTTTCTTTTCCTTTTTCTTTTGCCGACTTTTGCCTCCTTTTGGGACCTGCCGTAGAACCTCGATGGAATTTCGAGGAATGGACACTGAAGAGAGGTCAGTTTGACTATAAGATCTCTGCTTAGAATCACTGGACAATAAAAAGTGGTATGGTGTTTTCTTCTGCTGAGGCTTTGAGGAAGAGGCAGGAGGATGACTTCCATTGAATGCTTGTGTTGAAATTTCGTTTGATGACTGTGGGTGGCGATGAAGGGCACGAGAAAGTGGAGGGGGAGACTGTGAACGAGGAAGTGGGGGAGACCGTGAACGGTTCAGGCACAAAACCAGTAGAGCCATGGCCACGGTCTCAAATATCACCAAGATCCCAATCATCACCTGAATATTGAAATATGATGCTCCTGACATGAAATATCATTCACATTTTTCACAACAAGCATGACTGAAGGGGAGGAGATAAAACTCACATTTTGATTGTATTGGAGTGGCTGGTTAGAGTCAAGGAGTAGAATGATGGTGCCATTCATTTCTTGCAATAAATGTTCCTGAATCTTCAGGGCCTGCAAAGCATCAGCAAGTTGCTGTTGGGACCGGTTGAATGCCTTACTGAGGTCTTCCACTTGTCGCTTGTACCTGCGACTCAGTTCCTCCAAGTATTGAGTGCTTAAGCTCAAGTTCAACTCCAAAGTCTGGAAAAAATCAGCCACAGCAAGTCACATATATGGTTTGCACATTACTGGAGATTTTAGTGCAAACAGATATGTGTACATACTCAGGTATTTCGTCATTGTCACTTCTGGTCCCTGTATCCAATATTAATGAATAATTAAATGATTTTCATTTAAGGTGACAAAATCAACTAATGTGTCATGTGCATCAGACAAAAAGGATATTTATGGGGAGGAGGGTAACCCTCAACAGATCCAATAATATTTTTCTGGAAAATCAATTTTATATTTAAAAAACAAACAAAAGGGTTTCTGCATGTACTAAGCAGCTTGGGCCATGCTTATGTCTAAACTAATGGGACCCTTCCCTCCAAACTAACCTTCCAAGCATGTGCAACAGCATAGAATGTCAGTGTTTTATTGATGCAATATTACATTTAATAGTTTTAATAATGGTTTTACGATTTTTTAAATACTGAAATTCCACATCCAGCATTTTAATTACATAAATTCTCTAAATTTAAGTTGCTCTAGACAGTCTGCCCACCAGTTTTCCAAGTCATACTCAAGGGGCTAATATATTTTCCTTCAAGCACTTTGAATTGTCGTCCCTTTCACAGAATTGGCATCCCATGGATATTTGTGAATGCCAGGTGCCTGAAACCAACAGTTCACCCAATGAAGTCACCCACTTTCTCTTCTTTGAAGTACAACAAAGCACAACATGCATTACATACCACAAGAATTTGTTATATATCAAGTCTATTAATGTGCTCCTCAGAAGAAAGGCCTCAAAATGCCAGACAAAATCAGACACTATCACATTTGACAGTCATTTGACATGGTTGGGACAGTCATCAAACTGTCCCAACCAGTCAATACAGCAGGATTTAAATGCTTGAAATTTGAATAACTGAATCATCATTTACAATTGTAGTACATTCTCATATTTTTAACAAATGAAAACTCCTAAATGTCACACATGGTGAAGTTCACAACAAGCAACAACGGTGGAGCTCAGATAAATATCAGTGACTCACCCTGACTCTGTTAGAAAGACGGAGAAAAGCTGTCTCCTTGTTCTGAGGAGGTTGATTGGCTCCACTCCCTGGTGTGGAAGAAAGTGTGCTGGGATCAAACAAACTAAGCTGCTCTGATGGTGGACTTGGGATCACCTCTTGGAAATCCTCAGCTACTGTCTCATTAGGTTGAATCAATGACTGTAGTGCTTCATTTGTGGAATCAACAGTTTTGGTACTGGTCATCTTCACATCAGATTCCATGGCAGGCCGTGTTGATGTCTCCTCTTGGGTGAGTTTTGCTGTCCCACTTGCAGTGGATGGTTGGATTTCAAAGTCAGTCATTTCTGAGGCAGACTTATCATGCTCCATGTCAAGCAAAAACTGAGAGTCAGACATTAAATCTCCTGAATCTGGGGAGGCATCCATGGAATTGAGGACATCAGGGGCATCTGATGATGTCTCGTGATGAATGGGGTGCATGGTTGATGACCTAGATGGCTCAAGTAAAACATCCACATCCATAGGGTTCTGAGATGTACCAGACAAGTTTAAGGCATCTGGATGAGATTGATTCACAGGGCAGGATGACTTTGGTCCTTCCAAATGAGAAAGGCGAAGGGAGAGCAGGAGCCCACTGATTGTTGTCCTTGGAATTAATGTGAGAAAGAAGCGAGAAGACAATGGGCAGACACACTGATTGCCTGGACTAGAGGGTAGTGGTCCAGCAGACTGATTATCAGAAGCCATTACACAATATAAGCATGATGATGTAGCTTCCTTCCATTGGGTAACATTATAAGGATGGCAGGAAAGGTAGGCCCAGACATCCTTGTGTCCTTCTACCACTTTTGAATGTTCTTGAAGGGGACAAGCACATCCTGGGAAATCTTCCAACTCTGGGATTCCAAGGGTCTCATTCAGAACCTCAGCTGGAGGACCTGTATGAATATAAGACAGCTTGATAAGACAATGCAGAAAAACATATTCAGCAGGATGATACACTCAATTTCCACCCATTAATACCAAGAAGTAACTTTTGCTGAAAATAGTGAAAATCTTGGAAAAGTTTATTGGTGTGCTTGTTTCTTTCTCTCACCACTCTTACCAGTACTCAGCTCTTCACTAGGAGTGTGCTGACCCATATGAAAGATTTACATCTGAAAATGCCTTTAAAAAGCAGTCTTGATTTGAGTCCAACTATTAGGATGTGGGAAAGTGGAAAATTCTTTAGAATCTGCCTTGTCAAAGGTGTTGACCCCAGAAATTGGGTAACACTGGATGAAGTCTCTGGAAAATTTCTTCCACCTCCCATAATGAAGGGAGGTAATCTACTCTCATCAGCCAGGACTGTGAATAGCTCTCAGAGCAACAATGCACCTTCATGCACACTCTTAATTTCTCTTCCCCATTAGGACCAGCTGGTGCACTTCAAGGATAGTAATGTTTCAAAATTGAACAAGCAACTCAAGGAAAAAACTCAATTTAAAAAATAAATAGCAGCACTTACTTAAACGAAAGGCTTCAGCAGCTTTCTTAACAATGTTCATAATAGCTTCTCTTGCACTTCCAAATAGAGAATGACCCACACTTCGTCTGGCCTCTCGTTCTGAGTCTAAAAGACAAGTGAAGATGGTGTATTTGAAGACTACATCTGAAGATTTTGAAGAGAATAAAAGTAAGCATGCAATACCCATAAGCTCCTCTTCTCCTTCAATGACCTCCTCCATTCCATGGGCTTTGTAACCCTGTACTTGATCAAGGGCTTCAAATTCACTGGTTCCATATACACGAAAAAGAGAAATGGGGCAGTAATGTTCTGATCCATAGTGTGACAGCACTTCCACCTGCAAATCATTCATCAATTGCACTTTTGTTAGTGAGCAGCAGAACCCATGCATGAATTTGACTAAGATGTTTCGTCCAACAGCATACACAAGGCCTTTTCAATCTCAAAACAATGGCCTACCTTAAGATACTTCCCAAAGTACTCAAAATTGGGGTTGATGGTAAAATTCTGGATTGAATGGTCATCCCGAGCTTCATACTTTCCAATCAAAGTCCAGTTTCGACAAGGCCAGTGGTCACTCATGCTCAGCAGGAATTCTCGAGGTGATGAAGAATACAGTTCCAGATTTGCCAGCTCGAACTATTCCACAGGGTGAAGCATTTGTCATACATTTCAGCAAAAGTCAAGTGAGTTTGTCTGGTTGCAGTCAAGAAAATAATAAAACAATTCTCACTTTGCTGGGCTGGATTGCTTCACAGAGCTCAACAACAAAATACACCCTGGCTTTGCACGGTGACAAGAGATACTCATCAGGAGCACCTGACAAGACTGCAGATGCACGCTGAGCTTCTACATTTGCAGACAACAGCTTGGCTCCACAGGCAAGTGAGGCAAAGTTCCTCAGTCGTCTCTTGCCTCCATTACCATTAGCTGAAGCATTGGCTGGATTGGAAAATCCCAGAAAGTCACATTTTGGAAACAAAACATTGTTAATTGGGAAGCATGTTCCTTAAATGATGTATGCTTCGGTGTATTGGTATAGATATTGATACTTACATGTACTTCTCTGAGCTTCCTCCAATTTTTGCTTTGCCCATTCATTGAAAGTTGTGATAGAATCCTCATGATGCTTAGCTCCATTCTCAGTGAAAAACATGGAATTCTCTTGGGAATCTCCAGCCTGTGGCTTCAGCTCTTCCAGCTTTGGTGCTTCCAATGATTCTTGTGTTTCTTCATTACCTGTGAAGAACAACATTTGAACACATGAATATGACAGTTTTAGCATCTCAATCATTTGATACATGCCAATATCTGCAGGCATGCAATCCAGACATTGGCAACATGCCTACCTTCAGCAGATGGAGAGAATGCAGGTATGTCATCTCCAATATGACCAGAATTCATTATTTCCTCAGACACACTGGATTCTCTAGTGGTAGTTGGTGATTCACTATCAGGGTTGATCACTGGAGGGACTGACAATTGCTCTTGCATGCCTATTTCTACTTCTGATTTAGTGGCACTAGAGGTGATTACACCATTCAATTTCACATGTGAATTCCTGCCCATTGTGGATGATTTTAAGGAGTCTGATTCCATGGTTGATTTACTAGATCCCACTGCCTGAATTCCCATAGTTGATTCAGCAGCACTTGTGATGACTTTGGAGAATTCATTCAGGTTGGATGATTCCAAGTTCTGTTCTTGAATCTCTGCTGAATGTGTGGGTGATATATGATTCACAGCACGAGAAGACTCAGAATGAAATGCTGAGTACTGTAAATGAGGCACTTCTGTGCTTAGCAATTTAGGTTCTGTAACACTATTTGTTGAGTCTCTGGCAGCATCCAAGTTGTGATCCAGTTTCTTCACCATAAGTGCCTCGTGAGATAAAGGCTTAGTGGCATCTTGCACATGGGAAGGGAGAGCCTTTGTGAAGGCTGATGATTCACTAGGCCTGCACAAAAAATAAAACAGTACATTGTTGGTCAAAGATTTACACAATTATTTATCATAGGCAGATAGCACATTGTAAAGCAAATCCATTTAATGCAATGAACTCACACTTCAGGACTGCTTCTTGAAAGGATGATGATGAAACAAATCAAGCCACACCAGCAATATGTGAGAAGACTGTTTCCCATTTATCTTCCTCCGGGAACTACCCACAAACTGCATCTGGAAGTACAAGGAATAAGCTACAGGAAGGTCTAACTCTATGTGTATACAATCAGCAGTAAGAGCTATCAGGTTTGATTTGTCTAAATTTCAATGGTCCTATCTCCACCTTACCCTCATCCTCATGGCATTGTCCAGCTGAGATTACAGGGAGACCATTAAGGCATCTTTCCTATCGTATTCCTCAAAACATTTAGGATCACCAAGTTAGGGAAAGTCAGCACCTGTAGCGTAACCCTTTGGGGCCTGAGTATTTTGGATAAGTCAGCACTGTCATATGAGTTCTTTCCATCACTTATCATGAGGCCAACACAAGATAACTCGTGCATGGACCCCAAAGGGTTAATGAAGTAGCATTTGCAATGTGCTTGTTTCTTCTTTCTTGCAAAGAATTCTTCATATAGGGTATTAATACATAATTGAGACTCTGATAGAATTCTCAATAGACTAAGTCCAATAGTCCAAAAAGGATATAAAGGCCAACATAAAAAAGGCTACATCAAGCTTAAACTTTTCCGCTTTTCTTTTCTTTTTCCAAAAATTAATATATGTGCAACTGTTTTGAATTTCGAGAGTTTTATAGGCTAAAAATGTTAGTGTTACTGGGTAATAAGGAATATCTTGCATTTTCATCATAAACAGCACCGTCAATGCCTCCCTTAACCCTTTTAAACCCAAATCTTCAAAGAGATAGTTTCATGAGCAACTGATCAAGAAATGCTAATATTAATGTAGCTCCACTTGATCTACAAGTGGATGCATATAATTTTTCCATTATTTAGAAGATTGAGATGGCCTAAACTTGAATGCAATGTGTTTGAGTCATATTCATGCAGAGCAATAACTTTGTCTTCTTTTCCGGTTTTGGGAAAATGTCCAGAACAAATGATTCATTAAAGACAAACTGAGAATAGATAATTGGGGCATTAACTTGGAAGATCTTTACAGCAATTTCATCAGGCCCTAGGGCTTTGTTGAAAAGAGTTTTGAAGCAGGCATACTACAAAGATAAGGATTTCATGTTCTTGTCAGTAAGAGAAAAAAAAGGATAATGCCAGGTCTATGGAGGAAACACTTATACTTTTTTCTATACTTTGCTCCACTGGTCAAAGAAAGGAATACAGATTCTTTTACTAAATGGAAAGTTGAGGTATGAATGCAAAATGTTGGCATTTTACACTGTTTCTTTGCCAATCATTACTTCAGCTACAGAACCTAGCCTTTATGGCCTAATGGTGCACATCACCTATAGTGATGCTAGAGATGCCAAAATTTTAATGATGGATCTACATTAGCTCTGTTGAAAGTCCTTTCAAAAACAATGTAGATCTAGACCTATGCATGACAAAAGGCATGGTTTATACAAGTGAAGAAGGAGATTTTGTGCAATGATCATCTCTTGCCATATCATATTTTCACATGATCAAATCTCACACAAATATGATGTTAGGCCTGGTCATGCTGAGAGATCCACAAATGTCTTGTGGAACCCCTGCCCTCATTATGTCAATTCTCTTGAGGCAAGAAATTAGATATTACAAAGCTAAGTCACCTATTATAATCTTCATGAGTAAATACCATAAACCTGAGATGGCAATGTTACATATCCCAAGGGTTACAGCAATGAGCAGTCAATGTAGATATTTCCAGCATCATGTGTGTTTACTTTTTCAATTTGATTTAGCTGCTTAAACTACTCAAGCGATAGTTTTATGGGCCAGCGCTAATGAGCAATTTTTTTTAAATTCTGAAATGCAGGATCTTGGCGAGTAAGTCCTGATTGGCCTACCTTGGCCTAACCTGTCCATATTTTACAGGAATCAAGGCATCTAAGCTTTTTTTGATAAAGGCAAATTTGTTGGGCATACCAGCTAAGAACTTGTGAAGTTAGGCTTTGGCTAAGCTGGAAAGCCAAAATCACTCAGGTCCAGGATAATGAATGATGGAGATAACAACAAACAAAAGCAACTTACTTGATTACGTGTGACATACATAAAATCGAACACTCATGGAAGAGGTGCACGAGAAATTTCGCAAAATGACCGTTACGACGCCACCTTGGATCTACTAGCAGCCTTCGCTTGTTTGTAATGCAGTCCCACGAACGATACATGTGCGATAGCAAGTCGCCATCATGACCTCGGTTCCCGTTGGTCGACTCCCAAGTACGTCAGCAAGTTGGCTTACCGAGGCGCCAGCGAGGTCCGGCCACGTAAGCCACGTAGTCTCACTGCGAACGAGATGATGTGGAACAATTCCACACCCTAAACGTTTCCTCTTGCCTTCACAGCGGTTCTTGTACCGTACGAGATTCCAAGCAAAGAGAAGTGATGACTTGGATTAGTAGATTAAGGTTCAATCCTCTTATCAGTTAGATGAGAAGGGGACTGAACACGAGGGTTCAGTCCCCTCCCTCATCTGCAAGGCCGTATTTAGGGGGGGGGGGGGGGGGGGGGGGGGGGGGGGGGNGCAGGCCGCGCTAGTACGGCTGTAAATCCAAAGCGAAGCTGCAAGATAACTATCCACAGCCTGTTTTTATCCCTTCAAAATTGAAGTCATCCCATTCTAACAGGGTTGTCAATCCGAGACGCGAAAATGTTGACCTTTTCGTTAGGGTCATTGGAGTTGCTCAGCATTTTACTTAATTTGTTTGTTACACATATATAAAGCCATGACCATAGGCCACATGCGCGTGCCTTCCCTGATCCTTGAGAAACCGATGCAACCGAACATCTCCATCCATTTGGCCAAATTTTTCCTGGCATGGTACGTAGACGCAGTACTTGCATCCAGAGGCAGCCATATTTCACGCGACATTCCAATCCAATGATCCCATTGGTCAGTTCTGCGTAGTTCCGGGGCCAAACACCAGGGCAGGAGGTTTCCCCGACATCAAAGGCGCCGCCACAGAGTGCCCAGTCTTCTTAGTATAAGGTCTTTGGGCAGGCCTATCTTAAAGGAGCCCCGAATTCTCGACTCCGAACGTCAACACGCCTCGTACGTGAAATGTATCATGACGCCCCGGCCCCAAACCTCGAACCACTTTCATATCAGCTGAACTCAGGCACGATTTTGCATACAATGGTACATGGCCAGAATCCATCGATGGGAACTAGAATTTCTTCAGCCCTCCCACCCGTGTGGCCAGAAAACGTCAGGGATAGAGGGAAACTGAAGGATGCTGATGAAATCTGGTGATCTTGATACTCAGTTGTTTTCAAAGGAGGAAAGCTGGTGACAGGCTCGAAAGACGTGAAAATCCTCGTGGCTGTGAAATTCAATTGAAATTGAAATTTGAAATCATTCCCCCCCCCCCCCCACTCCTTATCCTGGAATCGTAGCATTACCACCCGGCAAGGGCGACAAGAGAGCTGTGCGGGTTGTGATCACTGTTCGGAATAGGTACTTTTAATGAAAAGATTGGATTCATTGCATTTTCGATTCAAGATTCGATATGGATCATCAGGGGGAGGATTGTGCCATCGTCACAGGGGAGAAACGATTCTGAAACAGCCCTTGTACGATGACGATGTATTTAGAAACTTCGCATGCCTTTCTGTATACAAATATGATTTTTAATCGAGAATGTGGAATTTTCCATAAAGGAACCATTCTAGGATTTTTACGCCTGAGGTTTTCTAAAGTCCTCCAATCTAGGCTTGCACAAGGCACAGCATCCCAATCGTAGTTACCAAAGTCATAATGAGCTGCTAGTATTCATCATTTCAGCTCCTCTTGACCCCCTTGAAAAGGACCCCATTGCTCCCTTGAAAAGGACCCCATTTGCTTCGGAGACGTATTCCAGGATGGTCGAGCGAGGAAAGAGCTTGCCGTTGTTCCGATTTCGCTCCGAGCTTTACCCAAGTTTCGTCGAGCCAACAACTCTATCGGCTTTGGTAGACGTGGAGCTGAAGTGTTCCTCGCAATCCAGGTTTTTCCTGATAATGATAACCAGGTACTTGATGGAGTCAGCTACCTTCCGTGGGATTGGAGTCGAGAAAGTGAGATTCATGCGAGGGATCTTTGAGCTTCCACGCCCTAAAAACTTTTTTAAAAATTTTTCTCAGTTGAATTTAATGGCTTGATAGCCACGCTCTAGGCCATTTTCCTTGACTTTTAAAGGCCTCGCCGCAGGGTCGTACGTGGCGTGTCGATCCCCCGATCGATAATGCAATCATCAGCAAAAAAAAAATCCAATCTCGGAGCCGACCTTCAACGACAAAGCTTACGAAGAGTCGACCGTGAACCAAGGTCGGCATTCCCCGCTGACTCGATCGACTTCCCCTCGAACTTCGACCGTTCCTATCTCTGGACTTTGGGCCTCTCTTCGGTCATTCCTTCGGTGAAGAAGCAGTACTGGGACCGTCACGTGTCACGCATGTCACGCATGTCACTCGAGTGTCCCGCAATCTCGTCCATGTCGTTTCAAACGAAGTACCAGGCAGAACCGAGTTGATGTCGCTCAGACTAAAATAGGATAGAAAGCAACTAAGCTTCTAACTAAAAACTAATCTTCTCAAGTTAATTACCCAATTATCATGAGAAGGATGCATCGGATCAAATTGCTATTTGCGTCAGATGAACTCTACTCTGCCCGATTCCACGGAGCGGAACGAATTCATGCAGGAATTATCTGTAAATAGTGGAAAGTGGGAGAAAATCTGCCGTTTCACCTTACGAGAAGAGGCAGAGGTTCGGAGGAAGAAGTCTCTCCAAGCTTTTTTTTAACGTCCTGTGCGATCTAGTAGGCCGAGACAAACTGAACCGGAAGGGTAGGGCGTCGAAGAGACGGGGGAACCTCATCCGACTTTCTCGTCGTTGGGCTCCCACAGATCCAACGACGGGGGATCGATTGCTTTGATTACATCGATAGCCGGTAGAGGATTTGTTCAAGGCCGTCGTGGAGAGCTGCATGTCCGACCGAAGCTTTTGGATGCCGATCGGTGTCGGGGTGTGAAAACCTCCCAGTTCGCACAACAAAATTGTCTCAATCTTGAGAAGCGGCGGTTGACGATGCTGATGATCCCAGCCAACATTGGCTCGATGTCGAAAATGTCAATATTGCTAGGACATCGTCCGGTCGACGCTACATCGACAGATGTCGGGCGAGACATCTAGCAGTCATTCGAACCAACTGAGTTCCCTGACCCCGAAGTGAGATAGCAACAAATGGCCAACGCTCGCATATGCAACCGGCACTGTCCCAGGTACTTTTCTAACGGTACTCAATATTTTCTCTCCAGACGACGTCGGAGAAGGTATTGGAATTCCTGGACGCATCTGACGAAAGCGGCAACCCATCCCCAACAAGACCCAAGGCGATTCCGAGTCCGGGAACGGAGAGAAGCAGGTCCACGCGGCGATGCTCTTCACGACACCTCCTTCCCTCCTTCCCTCCTTCCCACCTTCCCTCCTTCCCTCCTTCCCTCGACAGAAGGAGGCCATTCAGAGCGGGATGATCAATCGAGTCATTCCGTCTTTTCCCATGGCTTTCATCGCTCGATTGTACTCGAGAGCAGGAAGTCCCTCTTTCCTCTCGTAATGGAGTATTGATGCCGGGGTTGGAGAGGGCATCTCTAATCTCAGCATTGGAGAGTGGAGGGGGCAGAGATCACGCTGATTCATTGAATATTTCAGCTCTCGAACGGAGCGTGGCATGAATTCAACAGCAATGTTGAGACCTGTCTCAATACTGTTGCTTCAACATTGAACCAATGCTGAGTCAATGTTGCAGTCAGTGCTTTCAGCATCGACTCAACGTGTTGATGAAACTTCAGCGCTCTTGGAACATTGCATCGATGTTCTTGTCCTGACTTGGCCAGGTTAGGTCCCGGTGAGATCCGGCTTTCTTGATGCCATGTCCGGCACTGATGCCAGCCTACGATGGAATCATGCAGTTTTTCCCCTTTAGTCCGAGCAACAGCGTACTGTTATTGTTTGGGAAAGTCACTCCTGAATGAATAAAAAACTGCATCGAGGATTCGACTTGGCCAAAAAATCCCTTCCAGTCGATTTTCCGTAACAATAGCATTTTTTGTATGGGTTACTGCCAGTGGCGTATTTTACGGGGGGGCAGAGGGGGCAGCCGCCCCCACCCCCCCCGGGTCCCCTGGGACAGGGCTTGGCGCCCCCTTGGAGGTAATACGAAGGACGTACCAAAAGTATCGAGACTCTGGCTATAATTTTCTTAATGTGTTTGCCACGAAAATCTAATTTAGTTTCTTTCAATACGCAATGCACTCTCAAAAGTACAAGTTGCTCTCTCTTATGATTAACAAAATACAGGCAGTGAAAGGAACACATGCACCACTCACTCACTCATTCACTCATCTTGTGGATCATCACGAACCTTCTCCACATAGTCCTCCATGACTGAACCGATGATGCCTGAACTGCGGAACGATGACCCGAACCACTGTGGTTCAGGGCATCAATCCGCAAGTGCGAATCGCGGTGGCAGAAATGCGTCCACCTCAAAGGGGACCTAGTGGGGAAAGTTCGTGATGATGAGTGAATGAGTTGTCGCGTCTGGAATTTCTGGTGCATGTGTTCCTTTCACTGCCTGTATTTTGTTAATCATAAGAGAGAGCAACTTGAACTTCTGAGTGCACATTGCGTATTGAAGGAAACTGGATTAGATTTTCGTAGCAAACACATTAAGAAAATTATAGCCAGGGTCTCGATACTTTTGGTACGCCGCTCGTAATTTCCCCACCTGATATCGCTAGGGTAGGGTATGGCGTCCCCGTACTGTTGCCCCCCCCCTCCCCCCTGACCCCTCAACCAAAATACGCCACTGGTTACTGCATGTTCTGACATCCCAGTCAACTTAACCAATTAGCTTCGATTAATTCACCTATATCGGTGAAAGACTCTTCTCATTTTAATTTTCAACATTAAAATGATCACATTTAGTCTGGGATTTTCCCTCTTGACAATTTCGCCGCTTTCACCTCGCTCCCAGTGCAGCAGCGGATCTGAACCCCCAAAACCCAACGAAAAACAAGAGATCCAAGAGCCGACTCGCCCCCACCGACACAGCCCCACCCCGCCCTCGCCCCCACCGACACAGCCCCACGATGCGCCACGAGTCCTTCCCGCATGACGAATGCTCGATAGACAAAGGAGGCGCAAAAGGCTCAATTTCCTCGGGTCCACGATAAAGACAGACCCCCCTCCTCCCCACGCCATTCCCGTGGACACCCCCCTGCTCATCGCTTCGTCCTCCTATGGAACACACGCAAGTAAGCCGGCCGTTCGATGCACATCCCCGCACATGCAAACTTAGGACTAGTGAAAGTCACGAGGCGAAAGGGCATCACAACGGTCCGACCGAGTGCAATGTGAATTATTCCCTGCGGGAGGTGATTTAACTCGTAATAAGTTTGTAGCTTTCTTCTTGAACGGCTTGTAAAACACGAAATGCCTTTTTTTTAAGCATCCAGTTCAATCCTGTTCTCTGAGTCCATTGCAAAGTTCTCCCCATAGTTCACGAGAAGTTTCTGGACTTGGAAGTGGTACTGGAAGTTTCACTTTACAGCTGAATTTCTTCGAATGATACTCGTTTTCCCTGTTACAGTCCCTGAGTTACCTCAATGGCAAATACCTCATCTCGCAACGCAGACGTTGAGGTTCAAGTAGGAAAATATATCCCATCTGTGCAAAGCGTCAGGGATAATTTAGAACATGCACATGGGGAGAAAACATCCCGTTTCCGCTTCCAGAGTGCCGACTGAGGCTAAAAATAAAATTTCCCGCTACGAGAGACATCAACATTTACCCGCCTATTAGATAAATAGATATATTTATCATCTAGCAAAGTAGGAATTAAAGAGACTGAAGTGAACGAACCATGCTGAAATGCCGCTCGACTCGAAAAGCCTGCGACCGCCGAGACACCAAGATGCCAGCGAGGAAGAGAGGAAGCCAGGACAGCGGCCCCGCGGAGGAGATCGTGCTGGACCTAGAGTCGGGCCAGCCCCCGAGCCCCGGAGGCTCCCCGAGGACGAGGGACACCTGGGCCACCAAGTTGGAGTTCATCCTCTCGTGTCTGGGGTATGCCATCGGTCTCAGCAACGTCTGGAGGTTTCCCTATCTCTGCTACAAGAATGGAGGGGGTTCGGTTCGATCTCGCTGGAATTTTCGGCGCGCTCGATCCCGCTGGAAGTGAAAGGCTTTTCATTTTTTTTGTCGAAACAGGTGCCTTCTTCGTGCCGTACTTCACGATGCTGTTCGCCTGCGGGATCCCGATCTTCTTCTTGGAAATGGCGCTCGGGCAGTTCAACAGTTGCGGAGTTCTTTCCGTGTTCCGCATCTGCCCCATTTTCAAAGGTAAGACCGAGTCGGTCCCCCCAAAGAAGCCATGTCGGGTGAGAGCGAAGAGATCCCGAGAGCACAAAGGCCATTCCAACCCACTCCCTGCACCACCAGACGTCTGCCGTACGACCTCGGGATGCGAGGACATAACGTCGCTAATGCGCTGTCTCTTGTGCGAGAGAACTACGTTTACTCAGCCTTGTAAAGCAGATCTGTTCCCTTCCTCTACGTCACCCGTTATTGCAGGTTGCCCAATTCGAGAATGCAAATGCACAAACTCAGACTCGTTAATGGTTTCTCAAATTGCTCAAACTTATACTCAAACTCACCAATCGAGCATGGACTATTTAGTATGAATTCGGAACGCGAGAGGCTCATGCCGCGGTTATTCCACGTGCTGACTAACTTCGCTACTATTCTTACTATTCTTATTATTCTTACTATTCATCATAATGAGCATCTCCAGGAAAGCAACGAAATTTGATCCGAAAGCACGCTGTTCTTGCACAAGATAAAATTCTTTGGGAGGAAGATCAAGCCAAGACGAAAGGAAAGACTGAAAGATAATAATTGAATGATAAATAATGATCTACTGTGGCTATCGGAAATGAGGATTTACTCCAGAATTTTTCGCCTATTACATTTATCATTTCGTCTCTCAGGCTTTATTATTATTTTTTAAATAAATATTATTATTACAATCAGGCCACTGCGATAATCTTCGCATCCTCCAAGAAAGTTCATCGTAGAAATGATTTTCCAAATTTTTTTTCCCTCAAATTTCCAATAATCCCATGAGCGAAAAAAAAAAATCCAGTCGGAATTATTTCCTCGTGCCAGGTTGATACAATCACGCGGAATGCCCCAGCTAAATGGAACGGCGAAAAACTGGAAACTGAAAGCATATTCCATTGATTTGCTCGGTGAATGGTCTTGACCTTTTGACCTTGCCCTTAAGAGGTTTGAGCAGCAATCGTTGCTGGATAGGTTCACATTTACTTTTATGCTGATATCGTGTAGTTTTTATTATTATTTAGATCTATTAGTAAATATATTCTTTAATATTTTGATTGAAATCCGAAAACGAGACGAAAACTTATTCTGGACATCGATATACCCGGCGGAATTGATGTCGATTCGGCAAATCTCTCCCGCGGCTGCAGACTCTGGAAAACTTAATTTTCACCAGGATGCTCGAATCGTTTGTCACCCGGGGGAGGTCATTCCTGGGGGAGGTCATTCCTGGGGGAGGTCATTCCTGACCTCCCATTATGCAACTGCGAAAAACAAGGTGTGGAGGGAATGGCAGTTATCGTGACGGAAATTTCTCCCGAATGCGTGCTGAGCAGACTCCAGATAACCGCGTCCGAGGACGGGGGTCGTGCGAAAACGATTCGTAGAAGAGGGTGTGCGTTTGTTTCCGTGAGTGGCACAGTGGCCCAGATGGGGAGCGTTTCGTCGGCCTTGTCTGGAAAAGGATATCCCCATTAATTAAACGACTTTGATGTATTTTTCCGGGTCGCTTCCTGGTCGGTGTCTTTAATGAGTCGCCGATTGCCCCCCCCCCACAATGAGAAGGGAACAAAAGGGAGACATCTGCCATCGCCTGACCATTGTCGTGTCGGTATCGACCTTTCCATTAACCCGAAATCTATCGTGTCGGGGAAATATGGAGTCTTTCGACGGCTATCTGTTTCTGGACCCACGCATGCAAGGAGGAATCGCGTCTTTCTTAATTATTCACGATGAGAACCCTAATAGAGGGAGCTCCATGCATGAATATAATATGGGGTGGCAGCGGATTTCTCTGCGTGACCTTTCGTTTCCACTGACGATGCAGCGAATGACAAAACGAAAAAAAAAGAAAGAAAAAATTTTGTGACGTGGATGCGAAGTTCATCGAGGTAATTGATGATTAGGAGTTTTGTCTGGGTTACTGGGGAAAATAATAATTGCTTTCTCCGAGACGCTCTAATTTTTCTTCGTTTGTGCGTCATCTTGAGGGGATTATCGTTCCGCAGGAGTGGGATTTGCGATGATCATCGTGAATATTCTGGTCTCGGCTTACTACAATGTCATCTTGGCGTATACCCTGTTCTACATGGGCGTGGGATTTTCTCCCAGGCTTCCCTGGGCCTCCTGCGATAATTCCTGGAATACCCCCAACTGTATCCAGGTACTTTCCCCGACGATTCGCGAGTTCGTGAGGATGGGGGAAAGAATCGCTGACATCTTTTTTTCTTGTCGTTGCCCCAGTTCGACTATGATACGTTCCAGCTGAACAATGCCACGATGGCCAACGGGACCAGTTCCACCGAAGAATTCTTCAGGTGATTAACTTAATTAAAATGGGACAATGCAAATGAATCGTTATAATGCAGCTAAGGGCACTTAAACCCGGCCTGAACTTTCAGCAAGTACATGCTGGAAATCAGCGACGGAATCACGGAAAGCGGGTCGTTCGTCTGGAAACTGGTCGTGTGCGTCTTCGTCTCCTGGATCGTCATCTTCTTCTGCCTCTGGAAGGGCGTGAAGTCCATCGGAAAGGTGCCAGCCCCACCCCCACCCTCTGCCTCCTCCCGACGAGAGAGTCGGCCGGCGACTGAAGGTCTGCTCCTCCACGTAGGTGGTGTACTTCACGGCCACCTTCCCCTTCGTCATGCTGCTGGTGCTCTGCATCCGCGGGGTGACCCTGCCCGGCGCCTGGACGGGGATCCTCTACTACGTCGTGCCTCAGTGGGACAAGCTCGCCGATTTCAAGGTCTCTAGGGGGCGCTGGTCTCTCGCTCGGCGGGCTCGGCGTTGGGCGGTAGTTTCACAGACAGTTTTTTTTTTTTTTTTTCTCCCGGAAGGTGTGGAGCGATGCGGCGCTGCAGATCTTCTTCTCGCTGGGGGCCGGATGGGGAGCCACGATCACCGTCGCCAGCTACAATCCGTTTCACAACAATCTTCAAATGTCGGGTCGCATTATAATTCGACTATAAAACGAACGACATCAGTTTAAATCAAATATTCCGATCAGTTCACGTTCAATATCAGGGGACTCGAATTAAAATTTATTTAAGTCGTTATGACTCAACTTCGAGCATATTTTCACTGCTTTTGAGCAGAAAACCCATGAAGGCAAAAAGAAAAATCTCATCTCGAAGGTTCTTGGATTGAGGCCGCAAAACCGGCTTAAACGAGCATAATACAGGACTCAGGTGCATTATGACGGGCTGAAACGGAAAAAAAAGTTTTCTCTTCCAGGGACTCCATTTTGGTGCCGATCACGAACTGCTTGACGAGCGTGTTCGCGGGGTTCGTCGTCTTCTCCGTCTTGGGTTTCCTGTCGCACGCCACGGGGATTCCCGTGGACCAAGTCGCCACTCACGGTAGGACATCATCAAGGGCTTCAGGGGTTCGAAGGCCCTTGCAGGAAATTGGGAGCGATTAAGATTTTTATCAGATTTGTGCCTTTAGCAAAAAAAAAAGGGAGAGAATTTGCGTCAGACGGATACTTCTCTCATTCCAGGAAAAATTAATTTCCTGGAACCACGCTGCATCAGGCAGAGAGTCTGCTTAATCTGCTTGGCGAAGAAATCGATGCTTTCGTTCTGCCAGGGAATATGAGCGAGCTATCAAATAAATCTATTGTATCCAGCGTCTATCAGCACTATGGTGTTCAAGGACGAAACTGAATACGGGGACCTACTTATTCTAGTCCGTATCGAGGATCGTGTGGCCGCGACTGGTAAAGGCAGTGCGGTAAAGGGCAAAAGGGAAAATAATAATGAAAGAAATGTGACGGAGCGACGAAAAATTCAAAAATAGAGAAATTGTTCGGCAGGGTGGTCCCGAATTCCAGGGGTAAAAAAAAAATTCGGAAATGATGGCCGTGAAAACCGAGCAGGTTGGCAAAAGTTTCCGTTGAAATCCGTTGAATATTTAAAAATTTATTTTTTAGGTCCGCAGCTGACGTTCATCACGTATCCGCAAGCAATAGCGCTGATGCCACTGGCCCCGGTCTGGGCTGTCCTCTTCTTCTTCATGCTCTACACCATCGGACTCGACAGTCAGGTAAGCCGATTTTTTTTTTTCGGAAATAAAAAATATAATTCTGTATTTTTACATTTCGTTTAAATTTTAACATTTATGAATTGTTTTCTTTTATTGTTTTTTTTTTTTCGACAGTTTGCCCAGGTGGAGACGGTCATATCGGCTCTGCAGGATGAGTTCCCCTGCCTGAGGGACCGGAAATTCGTGGTCGCCGGCGGGTCCTGCATCGTCATGTTCCTCATCTCGCTGCCCTGCGTCACCCAGGTAGCTTCGTCGTCGCGGGATTCGCGGGGTCCGCGGTTCTTCATCCGCGGCTTCTCTATCTCTCTCTCTCTCTCTCTCTCTCTCTCTCTTCCAGGCCGGGATGTACGTTCTGCAGCTTCTCGATTGGTATTGCGCCTCGGTGTCCATCTTCTTGACGTGCTTGTGCGAGATCTTCCTCATTGTTGGCATTTACGGTGAGAAAAATTATTTAAAAAAAAACGTTTTCGAGGCTTGAAAACATAAAAAATTAAGCAAGCAAAATAATTTCTGACCGTCCACAGGAGTGAACAACTTCATCCGAGACATCGAATGCATGCTAAGGAAGTCCATCATGCCGTTCTGGAAGTATTGTTGGGCCTTTGTCACACCCACGGTCCTCGTTGTAAGGCTTTCGGTTTCAACATATCTCAGAATTCTTGGTGCCGAAACCATTGGTGGTTTTCTTTTGAATTGATTTGATTTTCTCGCAAAACATCAGGGAATTTCCATCACGACGGTGGTGTCGAACGGTCGCGTGACGTACGGAGACTACCAATATCCGGACTGGGCCGTGGGTTTGGGTTGGATTGCAGCTTTCTCTTCCATGATCTGGATCCCCGTCTACGCCATCTACAAAGTCTCCTCCAGTCAAGGAACCTTCTGGCAGGTCTGTGCGAAGAAATTCTCAACAAATCAACCTAAGCCTAATTAACCTCGCGTTCCACCTCGTCCCCGTGCAGCGATTGAAGGCGAGCGTCCGATGCAGCCCGGACTACGGCCCCCTGCTGGACCAGGACAGAAAGGAATGGATGTTGAAGACCTACAAGGCGACCAGCGAGGTCGCTCGACCGACGCACCACCTGGCGAGATCCATCGCAACCCTAGGTTTCCTCCACGTCGCTGCAGATGGCCACGAGTCTCCTTCCCTTCTCCAGCCCTTGTCTGGTACCCCACGCACTCCCATGTGATATCGATCTCTCCGGTAGGCACCAGGTGACCAATGTCTCGAGTTACGTTCATCTTCTGTGAGTATCCCTCTGTATCTGGGTATGACGACGAATTTAGAGAAATAGATCCAGTTGAAGCATTATTTCCGCTTATTATTTTCCCTTTCGACGGGTCCCGGCGCAGAAACGCAGGCACAAGTAACTTACATGGATGTGCCTCATGTCACGACATTCATATTTAAATGGAAGTACTTAGCATGTGAGTGTCGACTCTCACCTGCTGCAACTTCGTATGGTCGGTGCATTATCACGTGAGGAGTCGCAGCTAGCATCGTCGACCGGCATAATTAGAAGCAATCGAACACAGGATCGAAGCCAAGGATACCCTAGTTTCCTCGCTTCCATCGCGCAAAGGCGGAAAGTCGGCTAACGTTGAACGTTCGGCGAATTATTGACTCATCATTATTGAGGTCGCGAATGGGCTCCTGTCTCCTAGACGACGCTGCCGTTTTACAACAGCCTTTTTACTTAATAAGCACGTGGATTTAGCGGATTCGCTATCTGATCTCGTCCTTGCTCGCGTTCGGCTGAAAAGCATTATCGTCTCGCCGATCGAGCACTCTGCCCCGTGAAAGCACCTGTTTCCATCGAGGACAGAGTGTTTCCTGTAATCGCCGATGGAAGAGCCGGCGGCATTAATATGCATCGATGCATCGGGGTGCACGGCGTCGGAGCGTTGCATAGCGATCCGGGGAGTATTATACCACAATGGCGTCCATCAAGTGTATAGGTAGGGGACCATTAACTGGCCTCAATTATTCAGGCATCATCTTCTTTAATACATGGGCCCCAGCCATTCCTCCAGCCCACCGTGCACACCCGCAACGCACACACAAAGAGACACACACCGGTCGATCCAGCACGTCCTGGTCATTAACGGATCGGGATCGCCCGTCCCCCTGCGGTGAACCGCGATATCTGGATATTCGATAGGCCTATCTCTATGATACGCTGGCCACGTGCCCCCCGACCCAATCGCAGGGGTTACTGGGTTCTTCCCACACTTGAAAACAAATTTCGGTGCTGGAGATTTTCGGTCGTTGGAGAGCGGCGCGTTCTTTCTTCTTTCTTTCTCTCACCAACGGGATGTTGAAAACTTGAATCTCGTCACGTATTTGTCACGATATGAAATGGTCTCGGTGCGAGGGGTCTTCATGAATTTCGTAGCTAATTTTTAGGTTAGCGGTGCATTCGCTACTCCTACTACTTCTTCGCGAGGAAACTTTTCGTGATTTCTTAACGGCATGAGCACTTGAGACGCACCTGTGATGCATGGATTTCTGCTGGAAACGGGGCAGGATTCGACCTTTATACCGTCTGAAAAATTGGCAGGGCTGTCGATGTGATTCGTGCGAATTTATGAAAGGTTTTGGCGGAAGTTATCGATACATTCCTAAGACGCTGCCCTCAGACGGATCAACTACTTCAAGGTGGGATGCCAACGGGCGTTGAAACTGGCCCCTCGGTCAGCATTCGTCGGCTACGTCCTTGATGTAAGTAATGTTACCTGTTGTGCATGATACTGTGTCACACACCAGTAATGTTAATGCCGAAATGTACGCGAATGCGGGTTCAACGAGAGCGGGATGCGAAAGGTGTTGCGAAAGTCGGGCGACCCACAAGGCGACCCACAAGGAGACCCACAAGGCGACCCACGAGCGGAAAAAAGGAAGCGGCCTCGCTTTCTCCGCCAGCTCGCGCGGTCTCCCGACTTCTCGCAGACGCGACGGCAGATGCGGAACGTGACGTCTGGCGTGACGTCTGGCGTGACGTCTGGCGTGACGTCGGCGCCAACCATCGCAACCGTGTGATTCCCGAAGTGGCTGCCACGAGACCATTAACGAGGGCCTTTAATGAGGACCTTTAACGAGGTTGACCCGCATCGTGTGACCAGGCGGAGTGCGTCACACGCCACCGCTCCGTCTGAATTAACTTTTCTTCGCTCGACTGGGTTTTCAGAGGAGCGGTACAAGGGTTGAGTGGCACTTATTTAATGACATTAAATTGGCGATTCAGAGTGACGCCAAAACGATAATTGTGAACGACTTCATCCAGTTCCAATAAAACTCTGGATTCCCAAGCCATGATACATATTCATGACTACGAAGCGCAGTATTCAAGGGCTTAATCTGAAATATGCTTGCTTAACCCTTCTTGGCCGCCACAAATTCTGTTTCTCGGTGAGATTAAACTAGGCTACATAATGACTACGTGGGCAGATATCCGCAAGAGAGAGGCTAATCCTGCATCAATCGTTAAGTTCAGTGCGCAGGATAAATATCCGGATTTCCATGAATGTGTCGTCCAGGCAACCCGCATTATCAGTCCCGCCTTCTTAAAAAAAATTGTCAAGTAGGAATATCCAGCCAAGGAAAAGAGACGACTCGAAGCATCGTGATAGCTCTCTTGTTACCATGAGTAAGTATACATGTCAACTATATAGAGTTGTTTATACGTTGATAGACGATATTCTTAGTATGTCTCAGTTTGAGCACTATGAACTTTCAATTCGCCATCTGGTCTATAATCATGCAAATTTTCACGGAAGCATTGAAGGCATTCGAGACGAAGCCCGTAGATGGAATACATAACGTGGGATCAGTTGCAAAAAACCTTCTGAACACCCTTCGTGTGTTCGAGGCGGATGACATTCGCAGACGAATGTTTCTAATTGGCACATGCTTCAGGGAACGAGTTTGCTCCATTCCCTTCTGATAAGTAATTTTTGAGCGGGTTCATGGGGAACGAAACGGAGAACCGATTCGCGAAGAGACAGAAGAGGACTGCGCAGCCAGATAGTCCTAGACAGATAGACCTAGACAGACCTAGACAGATAGACCTAGACCACGACATCCTAGACAGTGAGCGGCAGGGAATAGACAAATGACAATTCTGCTGCGGGTCTGCATCAATGCTCTCTTACCAGTAGGGTGAAGCACCATTTTTGAGGAAACCGCTTCACTCGAAAATGCGGTTTCGTTCTCTGATGGTTTTGGCAAGAAGAAATCAGCAGACGCCGATATCAATTTCCGATCGCGGTCACGTGACTGTGTTCCCAATCAGATCCCGAAAGAAATGTAATCTCAAAGCTCCAGCCGCCAAATCATGCGTCTTATGAAGTTCCCATCCGGCCTTCAACAGAATCGAGGACCCACTAACCGTGAGCAAATCCCGTTTCGTTTTCGTGGCATGTCAAAAACGGAATAGAAAGATTTCTGGGGCGCCCGGAACATGCCTCCATGTCCCGATCCGCGATATCCAGGGCCTCCTGCCTCCTCCGAAGCACGCTGGAAGCACCGCACGAAGAGTAGTTTGGTTTTATGTCCACCGAACGATGGGGAGTGGAGATGAAGGCTTATCCGTGCCTCCCTCGCTCGCGTTATCGTGGGACTGTAAATCGAAGGCAATGGGGCAAAGTAGGTAGATGATTAGATAGGAGCACGTGCATGGTTATGGATGATTGATGGACTGGGAGAGTGGTTCATTAAAAGGGACGACATGGGAAATTCATCGGACACGAAACGAGAGGAGGGTAGAACTGTGTAAAATTCATGCCATGCGTGCCTTCGGAATCTGTCAAATGAACTCCATGAGCGTCGCAAGACTCGAAGGAAATTTCGGGTTGTCTCCTCCGATCCACTCTTAGACGGCGAGCGGAGATTTTTCTTCCGACCAAGCAGGCACTTTCTGGTCTCCAACCTGCACCGTCCCATTCATATATGGATTCGCTAAAACCCAAAGTCGAGAGAGAGAGAGAGAGAGAGAACCGTATTATTCACATGACCGAGTCGCATGTGAGCCAGGGAAGGAGCCCGGAGGACTCGACGCGGAGAATGACACTTAAAAACGCGTGGGATGACACAGCACTCGGGTCATCCCAACTCATAGCAATCGTTAATCTGTTTCAGAATGCACGAGGAGACAACATGTGCACCGTCCGCGATGATGGATGCGTTGCCACCAGGAAAGGTTCCTCTTTCTCTCTCCTATACATATATATAGAGCTGAAAAAAAGTACACATCCTCAACCACCTGTCGCGGATTTCTGGCCTCGTTCGACGGTCGAAACCCAAGAGAGAGGGGGGGGGGGGGGGGAGCCTCGAAGCCGCCCCTGCGACAGTACGTTATGTGGGTTGAAGAAGTCGCGTGCAGTGCGGTCTGGGACGGGGAACGGGCTTCTCGCGTGAGCCTTTCCATCACTCTACAATGAGCGATACACTTATGGTTTATCAATAAAACAACCATTACATGATGCTAGAGTCTTGAAGCGTGGAGAAGGAGCAGCTTGTAAAACGGAAGCGTCGGTCTTTGATCGCCATCAACCCCTCCCCCCTCGCCCCCCACCCCCTCCCCCTCCCCTCCCCTCCCCTCCTCTCCCCTTTCCTAGTGAGTCTCCTCGATTTAAGGGAAAGTGAGGCTCCTTGGTGCAGTTTCCGGATGTCTGTCTGGGGATGTCTGTCTGTCTGTCTGTCTGTCTGTCTGTCTGTGTGGCAGCGCGACAACAATTGTGGGACTAACCCTGCTTCAAACTTAATCACAACTCGCGTGATAAACTTCACCCCCATTCCTCGCAATATTTTCTTAAATAACAAAATGCATCATAATCTAAATGCAACTCAGACGCAGCAGCACCGCAGACTTTCTCTCTCGCATACCGATTTCAGTACTCCTTTCCTCTTCGCATCCCGCACATTTCGAAACCACAATCCGTATAGATTCGTGGGCAGCCAGCTCAGCACGCTCTTTTATTAGCACGATCAGTGGTCGGCCGGAGATTTCAACCCTGCCCTTCGTTTCCGCTCGGACTGCTTTTATGTCCGCTGCATCAGGGTCATATCTAGGGCACGGATGCAAAAAAAAAAGTAATAATCGCACGGCAGAATAGATCCATCACGAAATGAGGACGGTTTCGGGCTCTGGTGGTTTATGGGTGTTGCAGAGAGAGAGAGAGAGAGAAAAGAGATCGAGTCGATTGTCCCATGTTTGTGTGTCGTTCAGCTATAAACACGATACGGTGGACCGTCTCGATCGCGGCCGACGATACGCAGTTTCGCCGCAACGCCGAGAACAAAGATGCGAAAGGAGAATGCGCGGCTCCATTCTCTGAGGATCCTCCATACCTCTGCCGCGCTCAATGAAGAGCTCTCATTCAAGATTAAATTATTAATAAAGCCCGAGGAAGCCAAGTTATTTAATTAACGCGGCTTGTCGGCCAGATGACGGGCAGGCAATTAGGTAAATAGATGGACAAATTAACTGGATCGCAGTTGAAGAGGCTTCATTTGCGGCGGGAGATGAAAGCAAGGCCCGAGAGGCTCCGCCCGTCTCGGCCCGTGGGCCGCCCGGGCCGCGTGTGGGCCGCGTGGAGCCCCGTCGCGAGGTGTTGCTCGCGTCCATCAATCGCGGATAATCGACTGTTTGAATTCCGGGTCTAAAAACGGGGATCGATTGATCGAGAAATGACGTGCGCGGGGAGGGCCTTCATTATCTCTTGCATTCCATGTATAATCCAGCATCATCGCTGCAAGAAACGACGGCCTTATGCCATGGGAAAAAGCAATCGTCGTGTCCATTGTTCCCCGAGGAATCTGTATTATACGCAAGTAGCTCAGACGATGAGAATCGAGTGAAGAAGAAGAAGAGAGAACAAATGAAAGGGCCCCCGATACACATCAGGGACGAAAATATCGCCGAATAACGGGGAGATGAACCGAAAAGGACAGATGAAAATCCTTACCCCATCCGATCCCCATCTTTTCCCCGTCTCTTCGTCTCACGTGTGAGCACCTTGAGAGAACCCAGATTCGGGAAGAAGCTTCGGTTCGAACGAGGCCGACCCACCTACCCGAGAGGGCCGACCCATCAACCCAAGAGGGCCGACCCATCCACCCATTCATTCGTCTGTGCAGTGGGAAGTTCCGTGCCTTGGCAATGCGCCACGGTTAATCTGGCTCTGGGCAAATTTACTTGATTGGGATTCAATAATAATGGAAGTCGTGGTTAATTGAGGTCTTGAAAGGTTACGGCACGACATGCAAGGACAGAAGCCGTAATCAACGGCACCCCTTTTACCCAAATTGGGTTTAGCCCGAGACAACCCCCATCCCTACTGGCCTCTCCCCCGATATCGAGATTACCTGCAACCCCCCCCCCCCCTTACCCCCCCTCCCCCCCTGCCCCCCTCCCGTAACGACGCCCGTCCCTTCAAATCAAACTCGGATGGGATCGCACCCCTGGAATTAATTCCTTATACGGGGGGTATAAGGGGCATATCCAGGTGATCCATTCCCCTCACGTCCGAACCCCTTCGTACTCGGGATCAATATGGGACCGCACTCGAACCGCATTACCGCGATGCATGGGACACCTGAGCGTTTTCGGGCTCGAGGTTCGCCATGTCCATTCGTGACTTGAATAATCCACCCCGCCTGCATTTTCGATATCGAAGCTCTTCGTGATATGCACCAAATGGAATACGTAGTCGCGGCGATCGAAACCGGACCGCATTTCGCATTCGAAGTCTTGCGAGACGATGAGAAAAGTCTTGGGGTTTCAAACCCCTTTTTTTATACGAATTTTTCAGCAGAAGAAATGCTTACGACGTCTACCAGGACACACGAGGGGGATCATGTTGACATACAGACATCCAAGTAATTGCATTAACCCCTTGAGGTCCATGAGACATCGGTGTCTCGCTACATCTCCATGCCCCCCCCCCCACTTC
>CAJPEV010001942.1:0-48749 GCA_905338385.1 Darwinula stevensoni
TCTGAGGTCCGCGATTTGATTTTGAAGCCACAGGCAAATCCCTACACCAAGTTGAAAGAAACGCTGATTGCGCGCAAGTCAGAATCAGCAGCACAGCGCATCAAGAAAGCTCTTGACGCTACCGAAGCAGGTGATGATAAGCCGTCCCAAATACTGCGTGCACTTGAACAGCAGCTCGATGGAATGCAAGCCAACAAGCAACTTCTAATGCAGGTATTTCTTCAGAAGCTGCCGGTCACAATTCGATCTATCGTCGCTGCCAACAGTGACAAAATGCAACCCAGCGAGCTGGCAGACCTGACTGATCGAGTTTACGAGCATCTGCCTACGTCTTTATCCATCAACCGCATTAACGAGGGCGGAAGTTCATCGTCTTCGTCAACGAATTTCGAGGCTCGCATGTCACGGCTTGAGTCAATGATGGAGAAACGTCTTGACAACAATAACACATACCACGGTCGCCAGCGCTCACGCTCCAACTCTCGTGGCCGCATCAAACCTGAAGGCAAATGGTGCTATTACCACTGGCGCTTCCGTGAAAAGGCGATTAAATGTACATCGCCATGTAGCTGGAAGTCAATTGATTCAAAAAACGCCAAGCAGCAGTGAGTGAATCGACGGCCTCTCACTGTCGCAGGTCATCATTTGCCGTCGCAGCTACGATTTTCAGCCGCCCAATTCGGTTGCAATTCGACACAGGAGCTGACGTTTCTTTGTTGCCTCCTGCATTTAAATCCAAAGCTCTTCAGTCGAGTTAACGGCTGCAAATAAGACCAAAATCAAAGTTTATGGCGGTATTACAACGACTGTCACATTTCCTCAGCTTCGTCGCAGTTTCGAGGTTGAATTCACAGTTGCAGATGTCCGAGAACCGATCCTAGGAGCCGATTTCTTCAAACGCAATCCACTGCTCATCGATGTCTCGCGCAGATGTCTTGTTGATTCAGAAACCCATCTCACAGTTTCGAGGTTGAATTCACAGTTGCAGATGTCCGAGAACCGATCCTAGGAGCCGATTTCTTCAAACGCAATCCACTGCTCATCGATGTCTCGCGCAGATGTCTTGTTGATTCAGAAACCCATCTCTCCGTCAAAGTAGCTGAAAGTAAAAATGTCGTGCAACATATCCGCGCAATCAAAGCACCTGACGATTTGATCTCCAGTGTGCTGGCCAAAAACTCAGTGGTGTTTGATGTTACCGCGCCTCGTCCAACACCAACTATCAGTTTCAGCATCAAAACTACGGGTGTTCCAAAGCCTGCACGAGCCTACCGTCTCAGTCCTGACAAAGCGCAAGCAGCTAGGGAAGAGATTGCCAACGAGATTTGTCTTGGCCGCATGGTGAGATCCTCTTCAGAGTATGCCTCACCATTCTTTCCTGTCAAAAAGCCCGATGGTAGTTGGCGCTTCGTCGCTGATTACACTAAGCTATGGAAGAGATTGCCAACGAGATTCGTCTTGGCCGCATGGTGAGATCCTCTTCAGAGTATGCCTCACCATTCTTTCCTGTCAAAAAGCCTGATGGTAGTTGGCGCTTCGTCGCTGATTACACTCAACTCAACAGTGTCACAGTCAAAGACAACTACACGCCGCCTCGCATCGAGGACTTGCTATCACGTATCCCATCAGACTGCGTCTTCTCCAAACTTGATCTGCAAAAGGCATTCTTTCAGATTCTGATCGTCAAAGAGGATCAGCCAAAAACAGCAGTCATAACTCCCTTTGGTTTGTATGAATATACGGTCATGCCAATGGGATTAAAAAATGCTTCGCAAACGCTTCAGCGATATATCGACACGGTGCTCTGCGAATCCAACAACACCATCGCCTATTGCGGCGACATTCTCCTCTTCACAAAAAGTGGAGATTACGCAGCAGCACTGGACCAACTGCTTCAAAAGCTGCATCAAGCTGGCCTAGTGGTAAATCGCAACAAGTCAGAGCTCAACGTTTCAGAGGTGAAATTCCTAGGACACGTGCTGAAGGCGTCTGGCTATGAACCATCACAAGACAAAGTCCAAGGTCTACGTGACTTTCAAGTCCCCAGAAGTCCCAAACAAGTTCGCAGATTCTTGGGCATGACCAACTTCTATCGCAAATTCATCCCTCATGCATCTGAAATTCAGCAGCCGCTAACAGCTCTCACCCACAAAGGCGCCGTGTTCAACTGGACACCTGAGTGCCAGCAAGCGTTCGACAAGCTGATTCATTTAGCGGTCACTGCTACTCAACTGGTCTATCCGGCTGAGGATGATGAATACGTACTCACTACAGATGCAAGTGGAATAGCAGTTGGAGCCACACTCTCGTCTCAGCGTGGTCCAATTGGATTCTTTTCCAAGCAGCTCAAAGATGCTGAACTCAACTATTCGGCGTATGACAAAGAGCTGACGAGTGTCTTTAAGGCTGTCACCCATTTTGAATGGCTTCTTTTTGGCAGAAAATTCATATTGCGAGTGGATCACAAGCCTCTACTTCATCTGTTTACCTCACCAGCAAAGTGCGAACGCAGACGTCGACAAACGGAATTTCTGTCTACCTTTGAAATGTCGATAGAATACCTGCCAGGCAAAAACAACGTCGTGGCAGACGCATTATCTCGAGACAGAATGGTAGAGGCTATTCAACTGAATCCATGTTTTACCACACTCCCTACTCCAGAGATCGTCGCCGCACAGGAGGGCGATGACGCAATCAATGCCATCGATCCCGAGAACAAGTCAAAGGTCTCTGGCGTTTGGCGCGACTCACATGGTCGACTGCTCGTGCCACAGCAATACACCAGCGCCATAATCAAATCAGTTCATTCCACATCTCACGCTGGCAAGGACTCAACGCTAGCTCAAATTCAGCTGTCCTATGCCTGGCCAAAAATGCGCAGGCAAGTGTCTGAACACGTGCGCAATTGCAGTGACTGTCAGGCTTCAAAAATTACACTGCACGTGAAGCCGCCTTACAAGAGCTTTGGCAGTCATCCAAAGTTCAGCGTCATCCACGTAGACTTCGTCGGTCCTCTACCGCCTAACAAAAACAAGCGCTACCTGTTGACCATCTTCGATCGTGGAAGCAGGTGGTTTGCAGCCTACCCAACATCCACGGCTACAGCAGAAGATGCAGCAAATGCTCTCATGGAATGGGTTTCCAACTTCGGTGTGCCGGACGTTCTAATCTCTGACCGTGGCACACACTTCGAGTCTCAACTCTTTACCGAAATCACCATAAAGTTAGGCATCGAGAAACGTCGAGTAACTGCCTACCATCCAGCAGCCAACGGCGCGGTTGAACGACAACATCGCACACTCAAAGAAGCACTCAAAGCCAAGACGGAAAGCGCATCACGTGACTGGCTCAAGAACTTACCACTTGTTCTTCTTGGACTTCGCAATGCAATCAGCAAAGATACAGGAATAAGCGCCGCACAAGCAACATTCGGTCGTCAACTCAACGTCCCAGGATGCATCTTCGACAATGTCTTCAACTTGGACTATGACATCCTGCCACAGCGAGAATTTTTTCGCAACAACGCTTATGTTCCTGAAGCTCTCAAATCCTGCACACACGTCTGGTTGCGCAAAGCTGGATTTCAGCCATCAATGTCAAGGCCATACTCTGGACCTTTCAAAGTTATCAGCCGTAACTTTGATAATAACACATTGGTAATTAGTGTAAAGGGGGCTTCAGAGACTGTAGCTATGGAACGTGTCAAGCCTGCCTGGGGTGTGGAGGACATGCACACACACAATACTGCTTCTGTAAACTCAGACAATAGAAGAGTGACGTTTGATCTTCACACACACTCATGAACATTGAACTGCTACCTATTGCTCACCCACATTAGACACACACACATGAACTTTGGATTATCGATATTAATGGGCCTCCAGCGTCTTTAGGGGGGGCCACTGTGCGGCACCGCCACTTCGCTGCCGCCTGCCGTGCGTGCGCCTGTCTGCGTGGATGTAAAAGACAAGCAACAGCGCTGCCTCCACCCCTTTTTTTTGTCCTTCACCTAGAAGCCTCTCTCTCTCTCTCCTCACTCGCTGTCAGTGCCCGCTGCAAGCTCCCTGCCTCTGTCTTTCACATGGATCTGTTTGCAATGGTGTAAAATCTCAAATACATCTGGTGTGTGTATTTCACTGGTTTTTCCTTGCTGAGGAAAGAGGGACAGTGACCATGGGAACGTATTCCCGATGGAGATCTACTCCCCCCTATGCAGGTGGGCTTTAATATGTATTCTATTATTATTATTATTATTATTCAAGTACGAAATCGACTCATCTGCGTACATCAGCCAATGCAATGGGCATAAAACAGGAGGCTTCGTATCTAAAGAATTTTTAAATGTAGTGGGATGCATTCCCCCATTGCCTAGATTGGTTTGGGTGGGACAGCCACCTTTGGTATTTCCATTTCACTATCTATGCGCCTTGGTGGGAAGCAGGCCACTGCCCTACCAGGTAATCGCTTGAAAAGCCGTTCTTTATTAAACATAGGACTCAACATTATATATATATATATAAGATCGTGACTGACTGACTGACTGAAGCTAATTCTAACCATGTTCTAGAAAGGTTAGAAATCTGAAACTTGGGACACATATACCTTTTGGGATGCAGAGTTTAAAAAAATCCGACTTTGGAGGTACATGCCCTGGGGGTACACATTTTGTGGGGAGAAGTCTTTATAAATTATATATTGTGACGTATGAGGATATCTTCAGAAGGACTAATGGCATTCCCGAGTTTGGTGGTGTAGTGATAACACACCTCACCGACAATCCAGAGACCCGGGTTCTACTCCCGGCCTTGGCTTTCATTTGGCTTCTTTTTGCCTTCCATGTCCCGTTACTCATTCCCCCTCCATAACATTCTTTTTGCTTGAGTAAAACGGAGAGACATGGAAAGGTGAAACCTGGCAAGAACGTGACTGCGGACGTACGGAGCTCAGGAAAAATGTCAAATTTCCAACATATTTTTGGGGGTTCATATTTCGTGGGGACGTAACGTTTCCAAAAACAAACTCGCTGCTAATTCATATTATTTGAAGCAGCTATTGATATAAACCCGTTGAATAAAACATCTAAAATGTACTTATCTCAAAATGGTTTGAAACCCTGTGGTTTTCAAGAAAATGAAGAAAACATATTTTAAAGAAACTTTCAAGAAACCTATTCTTGCATTTCATAAGGGAATGCTTGCAAAATCAACTTTTCAGGAAACAAAGAATGGCTAGTTTAGAATTACCTCAGCAACTGCAGGTCAAAGAATATGAAAAAAACTGAAGTTCCCAAAGAAAATTATCTTTGCTGTGTCTTCGTTAATGAATATAACTGCGTCTAGATCTCATGTTGTGAGGCCTTGTGTTGTGAGGCCTTGAGCCATGTGGCTCATCCCCAGCAGAGGAGCTTGATGTAGTTGAAGAGAATAAGGATGTGGTTGTCGGTGGTAAAAACGGTTACCCAGATGGTCCCCAGCATACTCCAATAAGCTTTGGTAATATCATCTTGGACTCTGGACTCGTGTTGCATCATTTGCACGAAAAGCAGAGCAACAGTGTGCAGGAATACTGTACATCTCCGTTGTTTTCTTCTGTATTATTTTCATGCACAATCTGCAGAGGATACCTCCCGATGACATAGACATCGCTCCATAACTGATGTTATGTGGAGATGTTGCCTCCAGAAAATTGTTCAAGTTCCTTAACAGTGGTATTTGCAAACCTCTCTCCCCCCATCTGTACTCATGCCACTGGCAGTATTTAAAAATACAGAGAAAGGAGAATCATCTTGAAACAGCACGGAATACCGTCGCACTTGATTCCATTGAATGAGTGTTCTGAGCCACTCAACAACGTATTCGGTGTACTAGTGTATGTGGCATCCTCATGGCAAAAACTCGACTCAGACCTAGTCACTCAGTCACTCAGACCTAGTCTTGTCCTTGAGAGCTGCAATCTGCTGGACACTTTCTTGATTGAGCTTGGTGGTTGTAGGGTGTACAGACCATAGCTGGTCCCATGCATTGTTCAAGTAAACCATGCCATCTATCGAGATATGGTGCTATTTTTTACCATACCGAACATCCTGGTAACTTCGGCACTTGAAAAATCACCTCCCACCATACCATCGGCCCTTGATTTCTGATGTTCGAGCAGTGATCCTGTTCTATCCATTTTTCATGGAGATGTAGCAATCGTTGGCCTGGGATGAAACACTGCCGGTTGGTAAAATTCTTGAGGCATTTATTATTTCAGCATGTTTTAACCTGTCATGAACATTACTAGCAGTTACTAATATATAGATATATAGACGAATAGTGACTGACTGACGCTAATTCTAACCATGTTCCAGAAAGGTTAGAAGTCTAAAACTTGGTACACATGTACCTTTTGGAATGCAGAGTTCAGACTTTGGAGAAAGTGTACCCCCGGGGGGGGGGGGGGTACACTTTTTGGGGGAAACTTTTTCTTAAACATATTTTGTGACGATCGTGACTGACTGAGTGACGCTAATTCTAACCATGTTCTAGAAGGGTTAGAAATCTAAAACTTGGTACACATGTATATTTTGTGATGCAGAGTTCATAAAAAAAATCACACTTTGGAGGTAGAAGCCCCGGAGGTAAAAATTTGGCTGGAAACGTTTTACTTAAATATATATTGTGACAGATGAGTCAACTGGATGGACTGGGTTCGGTGGTGTAGTAGTAGCATATCTGACTGGCAATCAGAAGGTCCGGGGGCAATTCCCGGCCATTCCTTGGCTTTCATTTGGCTTATTTTGCCTTCCATGTCCAGTTACTCATTCCCCCTCCCCACTCCAGAGAGTTTGTAATGCCCTGGATATGAGGCTTGACGAGATGAAATTTGGCAGGAAAACCTGCGAAGGGATATCCGGAATGCCGACAGACCGAAATGGGGACGGAATACGTGGGGACGATGAGACAGACGGAGAGCGGTAAGAAATGTCTTCGGTGGGATTCCCAACCCTATGGAAAGCTTGAGGGCTTCCATTCGGAGCATTCCTATGAAGAACATTTCCGATGGAGCAATTCCTCGAAGGAAGAGAACTTCTGCAGGAACCCGACGTCTGAAGAACGTCCCTGGTGCTTTGTCGACGATGCAGACAAGAAATGGGAATTCTGCGACATCCCTCTCTGTCCCAACTATCCCGGTGAGCTGACAGTCAATCATGCACTCCTGAATATTATATTTTACAGACGGAAGCATGACTATTGAGATTGTTCTAGCCTTTCACGCCATGGTGCATCTCGTGTGTACAATAGTCTCATCAAATTGCCCAGTTGGAACTGTCATTGGAAATGGGATGCTAGGGCGGATATGTGGCAAAGAACTTGAGTACTTGCTAAGTCGCGTTGCAGAGGTAAACAGTGTTGGTGATTCAAGGCACGTGCTTAAATTGCTAGGGCTTCACATATCGTTTATGATGGTATGTTTGATAACGAGGGATGAAGAAGTAAAGTTTTCGACTCATTTGAGCTCGTATTTTGCAAGTGAACACATAATTCGCTTCAAACTACGGTAATACGTAACAATGACAGAAAAGTTTCAGGACCCGGCCTGGTTCGGTGCATTGATCTCGTTGGCTTCACTTTCCTCGTCATAGAAGACCCTGGGGCTCAGGTCTAAAGGAAGTTGAACTAGGAGCTGCCCAGACATCAACACCCCCAAAACCTGTCACGCTTGTTCAAACAGTTAATCCTGAATCAGTCCCAACCTGTAATTCGGATGTCTGTCATTGCCAGGGTTCTACATACAGGGTTCTACAGGGTTCTAGGGCGAGAAACGAAAGCGACGGTTGTCTTCGTAAATTAGGTGACATTTACGGTTACATTTACCTTGATCGTTCCTGGAGGTAGGCAGAAGTCATATTATGTAGTGATGCATGAATGGATGCATGGGGTATTCATGGCAACGTGGAATGCAGCTTAATTAATGCATTTCGCTTGATCACATCTCCGTGTCAGAAAGTTTCGAAAAACCCTGTACTTCCAAGAAGGGAGTTGAATGAAGAAGGTAAGATGGAAAGAGCTATTTGAATGGAGTAAAGTGAAATTATTTCCCAGTCTGCATGACAACGTTGACACAACGTTAATGAGATGTTGACAATGTTCAGAGGATGTTGATGCTGATGATTCAACGCATGGTCAACAATGACACAAAGTTGAAAACATAAACGTTGCAGAGACATTATCCTGTCAACATTATTTCAATATATATCGGGAGAGACATCTGGCGACGCATTCGAGCAAAGAAAGTTTACTGATCTCGATGTGAGATGGCGGCTATTCGCAAACACATGCAGTTGCCTCATATATATGCAACTGGCGCGCGTGTCAAGTACACTTGGAATAGATATTTCCTCCACAGACGGTACGGGAGAAAGTATTTGAATTCCTGGATACATTCAACTGCAGAGGCAGCCCAACCTGATGAGGTTTATTGTAATCCTGGCCCTGGGATCGGAGAGCAGGAAGTTCATGTGTTGATGTGACTCAATGAGAGACATTCTTTTCATTTACATAAATAATTTCCAATTCTGATTCCAGAGGTCCCGCGGAATGGTGCATGGAGTGATTGACAGCGATCCTGTCTCATCTTGGGTTGCAATCACCCCATGGATCGATATTTCCAAAATTGAGATATCATTATTTGACCTTGATATAGAGTTGATGTCGAGATGGGAGTAGGGGTTCAGCTGACGCTGTTGATTCGCGGAATATTTCAGAAGTCAAATGACACTAGCGCTCATTTATCTGCAGGTGTCATTTGACTGGGGCAAGCGCAATGCATGCTAATACATTGTTGAGACCAGTCTTATTTCAACATCAAGGCTATGTCAATTCAATGTGGTGATTAATTTTCTTCACTAACTCTTTGACTAAACATTGTTGATGTTGAGATTTCAATGATGTTACACCGTTGTATCAACATTGACGTGTGGACGGATTGGTAGGATCCCAGCAAACAATTTGATACACCCAACGTTGAATCAACATTGAAAAAATGTTCGAAACGATGATACAACGTTGCCTTGTTTGCTGGATAGATTCCACAACAGGTCCGCTGAAAGTGAAAATTTGGACCATATAAATTAATTCGACATTAATACAGGATTGTCATAAAATCATCACCTTATATTGATGTGCTTAAAACGGTAGTCCGATGCAGCTGATACTTGACAGAGAGGTTCACGAGCGTAAGAGGATTTCTCCAATACCGGTAGATAGCGTTGGATGCCGGCATAGGGCGCTGTAGTCGACCACAGCGCCCCCTATCTATGTGATATATTATTTGTCATGTATGAAAGCAAAACATTTTCAGTTCTTGTGTCTCTCTATCATATAACAATATCAACTGCATCTGAAAGTCCTTGCAAAAGCTATTGTGAAACGAAGTTGGATGGTGAATGGTAACCATTCGACTTTATTTGGTCACAACTTAGGAAATGTCAGATGCAGCTGATTTTTGGCAAAGGCGTTCATCGGAGTTCGTTTCCTTACCCGCCACATAATTGTACATGTTAAAAGGGGCACTGTGGTCGCTGTATGATAAGGGGGTTGTTTCGATTCCCAATTTCGTTTCATGGAAAGGGGAATAAAATGGAGAAGATGAGAGTGCATTCAATCGCTCCATTGTAAAAGGGAGCTTCGTGCGTGGAGTGTATGCTTTTTTAATGAGATAGCGGCATATGTATGGGAAATTTCGTAATATGATTGTGTCACCACACGCTTCTCTGCCAGGCTAACCCAAGAAAAGAGAAGATAGAACTTCCAAGCAGCTTATTGGCTACAATATGGCTTCTGATCCTTGTCACCAGAGCAAACCTTTACTTGAACTGAATGCAATTTAAGTGATGAAAATATCACATCGAAGACGTTCATACCTTATGGGATAAATCCGATAAAAGAAAGAGCAATCTTTTCCCTCGGAATATCCGATTTACGTCCTTGATGAATTTTCTTCGTTCAGGGAAAGTAGAATTTGAAGTATTTTTTTTCACTATTTTTCGGACATTTAAGCAGACACTAGAAAGTTCCCAATGACATTCATGAAACTGTAACTTGGTGTGGTGCGGCGAATGGAATTCGTTGAAGTTCCACTTCAGATGCTAATTACTGGAAAAATCCGACTCTTGTAGCAAATGCCGTGTGTGCATATTACTCATTAGGGTCATGTTTTAAAAAAAAATGTCAGCAAAACTGGCAGGGCAATGTGTGTTACACTCAGCAGACAAGTATTTATTAGTATGCTAAATTTAGAGAACATCCAACTTCAGGGGAACATCCCAACAAAAGAATTCCCATCCAAACAGAATAATGATTGAATATATCATGCGCATTATCCTTTTTGCATTTGGCTTTTCTTTCCAGACAAGATTGAGTGCAAATGGACCGAAGAAGGAGAGGAATACGTAGGGACGAGGAACGTGACAGAGTCCGGGCGTCCTTGCTTAACATGGAAAACCTTGAAGGAACCTCTCTCATTGAAAATTAAACTGGAAAGCGTTCATATTGAAAATCACAACTTCTGTCGCTTTTTAGTTAAATTTCAAAGCGTTTCGTGTTTAACTCAAGATCCCTACAAAACTGGCTCTGTCGTAGTGGAAACTTGTCGCATCCCTTTCTGCTCTGTTCCTAACGTCAACTGACCGAGAAAAAAGCATACATACAGGGGGGGGGTTGTTTGGTTCCTATAGTAACAAAATTTGCACTGCAACGAGCCCATCCTGGGGACATTATTTATTTGCCAGGGGCTTACAGCAGTACTTTGCGTTCCTTTTGAGTCAGTTACCTCCAAGACAAATTAGCTCCAAAAATCTATCATCGGTTGGTAGGATAGATCACTGCGCTTTCCGACATTAACTATTCATATTCTGCCGTTGTAATGTAGAGGTAGATGAAAGGCTTCAGTGTCTCAAAATGTATCAGTCGATGCGGAAATCCAGCAAAGCAACCAAGTCCAATATATGGCAACCAAAAAGAATCCACCACCCTAAAGGTTCATGAGGTGAGATTGTCCTTGGAAACTATCAATTGCATTATCAATAAAGGTATTTTACTGTGGAAGTGATTCAAGGGTGAAGTCTAAAATGTCACTCGTAGCCACATTCAAGAGCGCAAAACCAATGCATGAAAATTCTACAAGTGTTATTTTATGCCCAAAAAGGGAAATATGCGGTGACATCGAATGAAGCCTGGATTCACTTGAGCGACTGCAACAAAGTTATGACCATCCATTACGTTCCTCGGGGTGAAAAACATTTTAGACGTGATACAACGAATGCCAGTTAAACTTTTTCTTAAGGTTTATGGTCATTGCTGATTATGCTAAAATTGCTAGATAAACCTGAGAAATGTGCCACTGATAATAAAAATGAACTCTGGATTTTCTTAAAATCATGTATCGAAGGTTCTTCACGAACAGGATATTCCCAGACTTCATGAAAATCCCAACATTGAGTTACATCAAGTCAAAGTATGCAGCCACACTATCTCAGAAGACGGAGAATATCATCAAAACTCATGGCATTCTATTTGTAAAAATCCCTGTCAAATTTCCTGAAGTTTTTAGTTAGTTTAGTGTGACGCCTACCCAGCCAACCCATGCGGGTGCCCCATACCAGATGTCATTGGAATCTCACTTATCCTTAGGCATGGTTCAATAAAAGGTCAGTCCCTCTCTATGCCTTACAATATCTATTTAAAACTTTCATGAGGATTTTACAAAAACAATAAAGCTTAGGCCTATAAAATATAACTGAAGCGGTAAAAAGGCCAGTCAAGGCAGGGGGGGAGGCCAACATATAATCCCGCAAAAGCAGGCCAGTGTGCTGGTTTGCGGGACCAAGGCCAATAGAATACAAAAACACAAAAAAGAAAATGAAATACAGAAGAGGGAGGGGCGAGGCAGCAGCGTGCAGGGGGAAGTAAGATCACAGTCCGATCACAGTGAGGGAAACGTTGAACGGGGCTCCAACAAGAACAGTCCCATCAGATCCGGAAGCCAGCAACGTGCGCCCAACACTCGCCCGAGCTATTCTATCCTGTCCTCGCAGCACACTTCCTGTCCTATTTCCTCGCTCCCGGCCATGCCGGCACTGCCCGTAGTGTTGCCGTCGCTCCCAGGGATAAGCAACCGCTCAAATACTACATTAGCCTTTTCATGAGACGCATGGGATGAAGGCGACCAAAGGGGATATATGGACTTTGGAAAGCTTGCAAGGAATAGTGGGAGCATGTGATTATATATGTGCAGCTCCTTGGACAACTTCGCCCAAATTGCAAGCGAATAAAATCAAATGTTACCGATTGTTGGCTGCACTGCCTCTTTCCTATTGGCGAACTAGTTTTCAATATGGCTGCCATCAGCTGCCACAACATCCTGCAGACGCTTCTCGAAATTCAATGCTGCGTTTCGCACGTGAGATAAGCTGGACATTTTTAAGCTTATAGGTTGTAATCTTGAGACCGCCCTTGACCAGTCTGTAGAGGGATGTGGTTGCCAACCAATTACTTTTGCCATTTTTCGAAGTGAGCACTGAGGATTTCACTTCAGCAGTTTCACCCTGTGACGCATTGCCGATGCCGACAGTGCAAGGGCGGCCACCCCTAGGTCTGTCCTTGACTGTGTCAGTCTCCTTGTATCGTTTGAGTGCTGCATAGACAGTTGAGCGGAGTGCTTTGAGCATTTTCGCAATTTCGCTCGCAGGGTGGCCAACATAGAATAGGGCAATAACAACTTCGCGCCTCTGTTTCTGCTCGTCGTTGGGCTTCATCAGGATGAAACTCAATGAGACCATCCGTCATTCTCCACCCAACACCTGCCAACATTTTCTACTAAATTTCTCAAAACCATCAGTTTTAATGAGGGGTGTCCAAGGACTTTTGGTGTACCCTGCATTGAGAAAGGGCTTCTTTGAAAGGTTATTATTAGGTGGCATGGGTATGAAGTCGAACGTTATAGGGAATGAAGAAAGTATGAGTCTTCCTTTGACAATCTTTTTACTTAATTGCCATAGTAACCAAAGAACCCATTGGAAAATAAATTGAGTGTTTGTTTAAGGGAATAATACTTGTGGTCGTGTCTTCGGCATTTATTTTTTAAAAATGAATTATTCGTTTTCAAGTTCCCTAATGAAGGGAAACTACTTTGATTCTCCTCATTTCTCATTTCGTGATGTTTAATTACTCATGCTTATGATATGTCATTACCCATTGTGGTTGGCAGCAACAAATATATTATGATCCTTCAATGGCTTCACAACAAAGGATCCCCTCTGGAATTTCTCCACCTAATGGACTCCACGGCACAACAGGACGAATCGTTCTGCTCATATCAAAATTTTTGGGTCACACCTTCGAAAACATTAGAGAAATAGGGCTTTGACAGTGCTGAACTTCAATTGCATGATTTATTCGAGAGATTAAAGCTTAAATAGCTACATTTTCACGAGGTTGTCTTTCTTAAGCTGTTACATTCGAAGGAGCGCAGAAACTTCATGGAAAATATCCTCCTGGGAAAATTAGTAGGCATGAGATGCACCTTTGACGGACGTACTTCCATAAACCAATACTGTAAAGCCTACTTTTCTACGGAATGTCGCATGTTATATCAGCACGTTTGAGCGGAGTGAAGTTTTCTCATGTGTTTTTTTCCATTTCCATAAGCAGCGTCTCAGACGGATATATTCGCACAAATTACTTTTTGCCTTAAAAAATCCTGCTGAAGATCTGCTTAAATAATCCTCCAAGGTGAGGCCCTTCGTCAAATACGGTATCTCTCTGGAACGGAACATATAAAATGATTTATGCTGACATTTCCTCCACTGAAATCCCGATTGTCCCATCGGGATATCTATCGAATTTTGCCGACCTCGTGTCTATCATTTTAGACCAACGGAAGTCACCAACTTTCAACAAAGTTAATGACAACCGTGTGCTACATTGCAATGGGTTGATAACTTTCATTTAAGCGAATAAAGTACCCGCCGAAACATTTTTTCCCTTTACCCTAACCTCAACTGAACTGGTTTGTACAAGGCGTCCCTGAAGATTGCCTACATTGCCATTTCACTTCGCATGACCTCGACGAAGTCGAATTTATATCCTTCAAAAGCTGTTCCTGAACAGGCCAGGAAGCATGATTTTGTCCATTTAGTGGTAATTCTCTTGTTGAGGGAGAACATTTGCATTCGCTAGAGGCCGTAAAACCTGCAGTCCCTTCTGCAAACGTCAAGTAGTTTTCAATTTATATTCGAACTTCAACTCCAGACGGAGAAATACCTGCCCAAATGATTATCGAGATGGATTTGGAGGCGCCTTGATCTCGACAATTTTTTTCACGCAAGAAGAACCATAAGACTAAAAATTGGCAAAGCCACCTTAGGAAACGGTTCCGAAACTGCGAATTGAAGGGGAGAAGTATTAAAATGAGAGGTGTGACTAACGTGTTCGCAGGTTAACACTTAACATGCAGTGGTATTATGTGCACGTCACTCGCTACTGTTCAATGAACTGCGGCAGGCGTATTTATACGTCCGTGTAGTTCAATGTATTTGTAATTACTAAGCCGTTATATATACTTCTCAGGGCTGCTGTTAACAACTTCTTGTGGACTAATTTATCGAAACTTCACTTCGAAACTTTTTTGGCTCACCCTGTAATTTCCATAAGTGCTGTGAAGTCGAGTGAATTGAAGTCATCGTTCTATTGTAATTGAATGCAAGACGAAAAAATGTAACAGTCTCCATACCGAAAATAAGTTATAGTTTGTAGTTCACATCACCAAAAACTGGGGCAAAGGCATGTCCTGGTTTGTGACAAAAATTACGATTTTCACGATCACCTCTACCAAGGAACTTTCTTCGCCTTAGCGGGAATTTTAAAACCCAAATCCGGATTATATCAATGACGAATATTTCATTAAAAGCCATTCTTGAGAAGCAATTATATTCACTTACACAACTGATATTGATTCCATAGTAGGGTACTGTCATGGCGATGTTTCCTAATTTCAAAGAGAGGGGTTCTTGCAAAATCATTTAAAGCTCACCCGAATCAAGTTTAACATCGAAGAATCCATGCGAAGGCGAGAAATGAACGTAATATATAGAAATAATGGCTATCGTGTCTCAATACTGTGACTTTGGTTCATGATTTAGATTCACTCATGCAAGTGCAGATCAGAAAGTGGTTATGACACAGGACAGACAGCACAAAAAACTTCAAAAAGTCAAATGCAGACTTGTGATTGCTCTTACAGACATCGGATGCAACCAACTTCGGGCAAACTGAGGGGACATACTAAGTAGATGCCAAAAGCGACAGCAGGAAAATGTGGATTCTTCGAAAATCGCAACTTAGGCAGTTGACGAACGAGCTAATCCTGGTTGGGGACAGAACATAATGGGATGGTGCACGTGCCGCGTTCGAGACTGCTGCGATCAATGAAGCACCAAGGCCCCGTCTCGATCCCGTCGGGATTGCGACAGAAGTTGTGGCTCTCTCCCCTGACGTCTTCGGGAAAGATAGGCCAGAAAAGCTCCGATTCGGCGAATTCGCGCCATGGCAGGCACGGTTGCCCCGAATCCGAGACGTTTCTCACACCAGCGTATTCCTGTCCCTGGGAGGTCCACTTGCATTCTTCCTTGTCTGGTGAAAGAGGAACCATACCGTTTCGGCACAAACAATGTTATTTCAATATTGATAAAAGGTTTAAATGTTGAGACGTGGTGAGACATCCACATTTGAATAGGTTTTACCGATTGGCGCGGGATGGCGCCTACTGTAAGCGTCGATTTAGCGATTCTCACCCTAGTGCCATTGGAATGAGTCCCCTGTATTTTTAACACAGAACTCAATATTTTTCCATGCACAACTTAAGGTAAGGCCTTTAAATTTCTTAGACAGATCTGTTGAAGGAGGTAACCCAGCAGAAGGAAACTCCAAATACTACTGACCAGGAGGTGCGAGGAAACATGTTGCACTTTCTTAAGTCTCTACACGGCGTATTTAATAAATCAGGCTCTTTTGTCTCTTTCGAGATAGAAGATGAAAAGTGGCATGCGAGGGTGTGCCTGGCTCCACTCCTTATTCTGGGGATGGCGTTTGACACGTACTTCCTTTGCTGTACAGAAAGAGTTGCCTCACTCAAATATCCAGCTTGAATTCTGATCTTAGTAGAGGAAATGCAATCGCAGCGGTACTCCTCCGTGGTGTTAGTACTCGATAGAGTGCTATCATCCCACATAGAGGTCTTTACTCTGATCCTCCTGAGGGATCTCTTCGCGGGATGAGAGTACTAAACAGAGTACTCTCATCAATGTAATATACATGAAATCTCGTCATCTAATCGATACTAGAGCTCGTTGAGACTCAAGAAAGGAGGAGATACTGTATTGTCCAAACGTTGACAATTCAACGTTCGAACACAAAGCACTTTCAACGTTGGACTGTTTTATTTCAACGTTGCTTCAACATCGAGGCAACCTTTTGCACAACATTGAGACAAACATGTTACGTCGAAAAATCAATCTTTGCTTAATATTTGTGACACAACGTTGTTCAGCCGCATGGGTATACCATATTATTGCTTTTCTCCTTTAAAAATTAAAACGAAAATCTCCGCGATATGTATTCAGCTGTTAACCTCACCTGGAGTTTCTATTTCCCTCTTAGAAGTAGCGGAGTTGCTAATCAATTGCAATTACATGTCGACGTACAACATGAACTACTTCAAGCAAGATATCCTTCCATGACATGAAATTGTTTCCATAATGTAAGATATTTCCAGTTAAATCGGTGTGACTACGTTCTTTCCAGGTTTGGAATTCATTCCCTCCGACATTCGAAGTACTTTGGATTGCCTACCTTAGAGCACAACAAATGGAAATTCAACCACTGCTGGTACTGTGGGTCCAAATTTGCACGGGCACTCCGTATAATCAAAGAATGTGTCCAACAAGTTGGAAAGATTTTCTGCAATGGATGGCTTGAGCTCACTTGGGTAGTTGGGGCAGAAGGGGATGTCACAGAATTCCCATTTCAATTTGGGATCGGAGACGAAACACCAGGGTCGCTGCTTCAAAGTCGGGTTCCTGCAGAAGTCCTGATGCAAACCGGGTCTCTGGAGTCGGAAATGATTCTCAAAGCATATTCTCGAGTCGAAGTCATCCATCGTTTCGTAGGGCTGTGAATCCCACCGGAGGCAGGCTTTTCCGCTCTCCGTCATCCTCATGCTCCCAACGTATTCCTTTCCCATGACGGTCTGTCGGCATTCCGAGTGTCCTTCCGGTAGTTCACCTGTTGGATGCAAACCACCTGAATGCCTGACTTTGAAAGGAATTTGTTGCACATAAGTGCAGGAGCTTACCTCCGATTGCGATCCCAGTTTGCCCAACAGTTTAAAAATTACAAAGAGAAAGGTTGCATTTCATGTCGATCTGGAAACCTTCACATTATGAGAATTACGATTTAAAAGCACAATTGTATTTCGTAGAATACAGGGAAAACATTAAACTTCTTGGCGTTCCGCTTCATTAGCTAGCCGGATTTGCAAAAACATCGAATAATGTTGATCCCAACTAAGCAAATACCCAATCAAAAAACCCAAAGCTCTCTAAGTTGCCCATAGGCAGTGGACCACCTGCTTCGTTGGAAGAAGAAAGCTGGCGACTCACCAGGCTTTGGTGAGTCGCCAGCTTACTCACCTTATCAGGCTGTGGGCCATCATGTCCAGCATGTCCCACTTGGTAGCACTGGCCTGCACCTTCCAGGGCACTAGAGGGGGAGCACATCACCAGGTAGCTTGTTGGTGGTGTACCACAAGTTGGGAAGGGACCTCATACCCCCCATGCATATCGAATCTGCATCTAAAGCTTCTAGCGTACTCAGTTGAATATACTGTTATGCTGCACATCACATGACTCACTACTCTGCTCTTCCGCGTCCTACTCGAAACCCGGGGGATGAGCAGGACTCTACTCTCCCAATCAGTCTGGTTGAAGATAATATCTTCCACTGTATGAGATGGCCTGATGGAGAAGCCAGGGGATTATTCAATCATACTATGATTGAATATGGATGGATTATTGAATCATACTACGGAAACTGTTATCATATATGCAGTTCCCTTATAATCATGAGTCAGAGACGCCCTCCAATGAATTCCCAATTCCTAGGAGCGATGATATGCACTTTCACATTTTCTGTTTCATTCTCATTCACATGAAATAACCTTGGATATCGCAGCATCTTCCCTCCATCTTTCGAGCTTGAGTTTTCTGGAGACTCTTTAGACTGGGTTACCTCTAAAGACCTACTTGTTCAAGAATTCAAATATTTTCCCTTCTGGGTTATGTGTGGAAAGATAGGCTACCGTGCGGAAGGATGGTGATGACAGTGGCGAAAGATCACGTCATTCTCCAATTCTGAAATTCTGCATTTTGAGAGATGGACTCCCAAGGGCTATCTGCGGTGATGGCCTTCTTTACGAGGCCCGGGGGAATGCAAATGGCGGCGAACTGACGAATTGCGTCATATTTCAACTTGGAAACTTAAATTTCCGGCAGCAAGCACTACAGAGAGCGATGCCAACGTTCCCTTCCGAGTACCACGGCAACTCTCGTTTCCTCGTCTATCCGAAAGATGACAGGAAGAGAGCGAATCTCTTATTTTCTGTGGACGGTAGCTGCCCTCCCTTCCTAGTGACCAGTTTAAAAATTTCATTTCCCGAAAGGCACATCCTTGGAGGATAATGATAATTTCTGTTAAATCATATCTCGAAGTCTTTGGCACCAGTGCTGTCACACGCACAGAAACACGCATTAGTCTCCTAGCTAGCGGTCAGAATAGTGCAAGCTACATGTTTAACCTCCGGTTTGAATAAATGGTGTATTGTTCGGAGAATCGATTTCTTGAGTTAAGTGGAACGAGGGAACTAATGGCCCATGGACCGCGAATGGTTCTACCGCGAATTTCGCTGCTAACGCCATGTGTTGCTGAAAGCTTTCCAAGCTAAATCCCGAACGCGGGAGCATTCTTGTGGACTTACGGCGACTGAAGCTCCAGTATCCATCGGCTGGGACCTTCTCTTCACTTCCAGCTGCTATCAGCTGACAGGATCCATCGGATTTTCGGTAGTTGAAAGCTTCGCAGGGAGCCTGGGGATCGGCGTTGACGCATTTCAGAGTGCAGCGGGCCAGATTCGCCGCTCGGAACTCCGAAAGCACGACTTTGTATCTTTTTTCGGTGGATTCCATTCGATATTCCGGGTACCGATCCGTCGAGGTCACCCGTGGAATCAAGAACAGAAAGAGGAATCGGAGACGTGTCGACGTCGGCACCATCTTGAAGAGGAACTGAACGCCGAGATGGACGCTGGATACCAGGAAACAAGGTGTTTATCCAGGACATATGGCGTCTCCGTCCTACTCAATTGATGTATCGACCCGGAGAAACGTCAGTGGCTACGTCAAACATTCATCATGTAAGGAAAATGCATGGGTACTGTTCCAAGAGTCGGATGAACCTTTTCCTCTTCCAGTCTCCTGTAGAGGTTTATAGAATTAGTGGTTCTCTGTAAAAAAGGGCGTAAGTGCCCATGCGTCCATTTTCCATATCCGTGTCCATGCGTTGCTTAAGGTAACTTGTCATAGAATAAGACGTTAGAAACGAGAGACTGTAAATAGTTAAAATTAGTAGTTTTATTTCCTGGCAATGTCGTAATTATATTTATGTATAATTTAATAGGTTTTCGACAAAGACTCTCGCCAACACAATTCACATTCGAGGGTCTAGCATGTTTCGCAGAACTAGAACCCAAGAGATCAGAACGCTCTAGCATCAGTCCATACAGGAAACTTTGGGCATGGGCCCTGAGTAACAGTTCTCCAAACCTCTCAGTCATTAAGTAAATAAATACGTTTTTTGTGTACCGACATATCTGTTCCTGAATCAGGTTTGGTTCGTGTGTTCTTATTCGGGTCCTCATGCGTACGTCCGTACCTGCCTTTGTGTGAATGTGGTCCAGGCGTACGCATAGGTATGCTGCAAACGCAGGTGTACGGGTTCCCCAAACATTTCTGAAAATGTACAAAATCTTGTGTTTATGCTCCCCCGAACATTCGAACTCAAGTTATGGTACACCGGACCTGAGGTGAAGAGTATTCTTCCTTTACCTGTATTATGCTAATCATGAGGCTTGTGGAGTAGTATTTCGTGAAATCATCATTATCATGTTTTAATGGCAATCAATGACTCGGAAACATTTTGAATGCTGGGGCTTTCCAGGAGGACGATGATAATGAGGACGATGATAATGAGTGCAAACGGACAGGTTAGGAGATTTCGCTACTGGACGAATGAGTAACCAACACTCAATAAAATTGAATGATTATCCTTAAAATTAGTTTGGATTTGGTACCAATTGTCTGCATGATATCTGATGAAGTGGTCCTGTTGTGTCGTGTAGACCTTACAAAACTGGTACCGCCTCAACTGTGGCAGTTAGCCGACTTTCGTAGACGTGGTGACGGATGATTGTGTCATTAAAGGTCACTTCAAATGTCCTCAAAGCTGAAAATTGAGCTTCATTAGATGTTTTTTCAAACGCCCTTGAGGACCAAAACGATGTGCACATGGGATTCTAAGAGAAGGCCATCCGTACCTTTTAAAAAAGAGTGAAGATGGGTACTCACCTGTACCTTATTTGCTTAGATACGTTTTCAAAGAACGTATTTTACGAAATACGTTTATACCTTATAACACAATATATGTACATCATTGTACGTTTCTGCTTTCCCGTGCATAGCTATAGGCTTTCGCAGAGGCGAAAAGCCACTAACAACTAACTACACTAACAAAAGCCACTAACAAAAGCAACCCATATTCCGCTTTGTTCTATAAAGCGACGACTCGAATTTAACGTCTTGATCTTTTTGGGCTGCAGTCGTATTCGCTCGGCGTAGATTCCCCGTCCGCCAGGCCTTTGCCATGACGATTTACAAAGGGTAATGGGACACCTTTGAGATATTTTGGGCGTTCATTTTTTCACATTGGTAATCAGGGGCGGATTCGGGGGGCGGGTCGGGAGGGTACCACCCTCCTCCCCCCCTTACCATCTCCGTCTTGATTGCCTTTAAAATGTTCAGTGCTTTTGCACGTGCTACTGACTACAGTCGTATTGGCTGAAATGCATTAGATCGCTCCATATACAAATGATTTTTTATGTTCCCCAAAATAATTTAAAGCCAAGCGTCATGTCGAGGAGTACAGTGGGTTAATTATGGCCTAAAATGAGCAGTGCGATGGAGCAAATGACAACGGGATTGAATGCATCGGAATATACTGTGCAGCTCACGCAATGGATTCCAGTAAAGCAATCCCTCCACTTTTTAAATTCTGTCTTCTCAAGATAAAAACGATCGTAGAGGTTTCGACGAGATCTTTGTGCTCAAGCTGTCCAGAGCAGAACGCGGAAGGGCCTGAATGAAATTTCCATTTGTGGAACCGTACTTGGAAATATATTGTATTATTTATAAACCACCATGCGAAAAATCGCTGATATGTCGAAAATGCCATGGGTTATATCTATTTCCGTTTTAGCGTCACGATACTGGTTAATCACGAACGCACACCGAAGGGTCAAACGGTTAACCAAGTCTTCTACCTTGGTGTCCCAAGTCGACTTAGTGACGCGGTCCGCCAGAATGGGTGAGATAAGGGAAAGTCCAAAAAAGTGGATTCTTCTGCACTACAACTTCCAGCCCGCATCTGTGTGACGGGTTTCTAGCGAATAATGGCATCCCTGTTCTCGACCACATGATTTACGCGCCTGAATAGCAAGGAGCAAGTTGCAAGGAGTGCCGAAGGGGAGTGGATTTGAAAGCATAGAGTTGGTTTATGTTGTCTTGTTTGTTGTCTTATGCACTCTTGTCTTGTTATTACAAGACAGGAGTGCTTCAGAAATTACAGTAAAAGGACTATGATAAATGCTTTGGGAGCTTGCAGGAGGGCTGGATGAAGCGTTTTTACGCCCAAAGGAAGTACTTCGAAGGTAACCCAACAGTCCATACTTTGCATCGTAATCTTCAGAATAAATCATTACCCGACCACATCTTGTATGCAGCAACTGGACCTAAATCTATAACAGTTAACAGTAAAAACGGCCTTTAAGCAATAAGATGAATAACTACGTCAGGAATGGTCTTGTCTTACCTCTGCATTATTAAAGATATAATCGATTAGAAGGATGGTACACATATACCTTTTATCGGTTTTCTTCCATCTTTCTCAGACGAGGAGATATCGCTGAAGCATATTTGTTTCCTCGCGAAAGGACCGAGTACAGGTACCGGAGATATTTGATGGGAAGGAAATATACTTCATGTTAATGTTCGCTCTTCTCCCCCCTTATCCCACACTCGCTATGAGTCGTTCTCGCAGGTAATATTACGCCATTCATTCCGATTCCACAGGATAGGAGAGATTCATATCATATAGTAAAACAATATTCCTCTATAAGATTTCTTCGGTTGGCAGAATGCTTCAATTTTGAAAACGAGCGAATGCTAACTCCAATTACACTACCTTTATACTCAGAGAGTAGAGACAAAGGATTTCAACAGCCACTTCTTTTTGCACTTCCAGAGTAGAAAATGGACAATGAATGAGAAAGAAGAGAGGACAATTATAGTCAGTGCTCGCTTCAAAATTATTCCTCGAGAGGTTATCCACAACTTCCCATAAATGTTTCCGAGAAAAAACGAAGCAACTTTTAACTTAATCAACTAAAGTGTTACACTTTTGTGCAAGCTTACAGACCATGACAAATAAAATAAGACGACTCTTACCTTCTTACGATCCATATGTACATTCCACATATTCCACTACATGTAGATTTCACCGGGAAATTGGCACGGATTAGATTTGGCAACGTTTACTCACTGAGGCATTTTGCAATACCTCCTCCCCTCATAGAGATTCGCAAGCAATAAAATTCAACCAAAAAATTATCCAAGCAATTGATTTATTCCCTTTGCCATTTTAGACAATTTCTCCCTGTATTTTGTCAGAGTGTGAACATGAACCACAACCAAATAATATACATTTTGCTCATTTAGAGTAAGGTTCATCAGATGATCACTCATCATGTAGCTGATTCGGAGACATTTCTTACCGGTTCTTCGTAATGTGTTCTATCTTGGGTGTTGGGGGGAAAAACATGTTTAAACCAGAGCAACGACTTTAATCATGCGTTAATATTTTCGAAACGGAGCACCACCAAAAAAATCAAATAGGAATTTGAACAGGGAAAATGTGTTAGGTGATACGTACACTCCTACGTGTACCTGTCATAAGTTGCATCGCGTGCCAACAGGATGGAGCAAGCAAATGAGACATTACGGAATAGTTGTTCCTGGACCCTAACGAGTCTCCCTGAAATCGTTAGAAATAACTGTTTGGTGGCAAAATTCAAGTAAGAAAATGTGTGACACCTTACTAGACCACATGAGATGTTTGTCAATGGATTGACAATCATACCAACATCGATCAGATGCAAAATTTCGATTCCAGAAAAGGACTCAAATTAAAAAAAAAATTGTCATGGAGCGAAATCGTCATGAAATTTAATATTATGCCTCTCATACCAAAAGTCTATTATACTTCGTCTCCCTTTCCCGAGCTGGCATCAAAAAATTGAATGAGGGAATGGTTGCTTCAATAAGGACTTCATATATATCGTCAATGACAGTGAAATGTGGCAAAGTGTCAGACGTTCACACATGCCCAACAAGTTTTACTCCAAAAGCTTCATTTTGCAGGAAATACAGCCTCTTTTCCTCCCAATTGAGGGCCTGATGGAATGACTTCAGTCACACTGCCTCTCTGATGTTCATTAAGGATTAGTTTTCTGGTCGCACCTTCATAGGGCAAAAGGGGACGTCACAAAAATCTTTGTAAGAGGGATGATCGTCAGTTTCGCAAAATGGACCACTTTTCGACGATAGGAAAACTGACATTTCAGTGGAGCGCTTCATAATTACAGAATAGATACACTCTCCTCGACAAAAATTATGACCATCCAAAATGACATGATCTGATAATATAGTCGAATTGTCAAGATTTGCTTCCGGGTAGGCGCTTTTCCATTGTTTGCAGGGCAGTCCCAAATTCGTCACGTTCCTCCTCCCAATGTATTCAGCGCCGCATTCTGTCAACTTCCAATCGGGCGGATCTATTGTGGAAAAAATGCCTTACCTTACTTTTTCTGAAAATACACATTGCCAAAGAATGAAGCTACTGATGAGACATTCAGAAAATTCTCTGAAGTTAGGTTCACAATCTCGTAGCCATGTTCCATGGAAACGATGAAGGTTTCAAGGGTGTTGGATGATTGTTACCTAATATACCTAGTTCTGCCATAAATACTGTTACAAGATTTGCATATTCCTTGCATTCTAGCGAAATGAGCTAGAAATGTGTAGCCTAGTAATAGTGCAGTGCACTATCTGCCATATTGTTTGGCAACATTTTTGCTGCTGCATTGCGTGCTGTAAATATGGAGTGGGGTTACAAAGAGAATCGAATAGCAGTGATTGCCCTGCACCAAGTGGGACAGAAACCCACAATCATTTCAAGACTCTGCAGGCACTTGGAATCAGTCTGCAATTTGTTTGCCGAGCTATCAAACGTTACAATGACACTCAGGGAGTACGAGACCGCCTTAGATCTGAACGTCCACACACTGACAGAATACCATGAGACATCAAAGAAGTTAGCAACAGGATTCAGCGAAATCCTCTACGCAAGCAGAAAGTGATGGCCAGAGAAATGGTCATCTCGACTAGAAGCACGTATCGGGTGATTAAATCAGACCTAAGGATGGGTGCTTACCGAAGAAGCACAGGACACATGCTGACTCCATCTAATTTTTCATGACGAAATTCTGCACCGAAAGCAACAAAAATAACACTTTTTGTCACCTACAAGGCAATATGCTTCGGTTGGTTGGTCTCTTTCCTCTAAAAACTTCCCAGGAGCCGTTCCCAAGGAGGTAAGAAACATAAATACGAATAACAACAAAATTAACCACTTCCAAAAACGTGATCCGACAACCCCATAGAGATGGATCCTTAAATTTGCTGGAGGCATTCTGTGTTAAGACAGGAAGAAGAATGAAAATTTTCGTTCCTGTTGATGCGCTCAGAGAGGAATACGATATGGATAAATTTTGTCGTTGGAAGGATTGAAGAAATGTAATGGGTTCGCACCACATCGGTTTAGGAGCCAAAGTGATACGATTTCAGGCAAATATGTTTAAGAATGAGTTGAAGTCATCGTTAAATTAATTTGCGACAAGCACCAAATTGAATCAGTTTATTAATATCTTGAACGTATCTTCAGAAACAAACTCATTCCGTACCAGGTTTAACTCCTTGAAGTGATTCTCAGAGGCAGTTCAGGAAGCTGTTTTGTCGGAGTGAACCTCATTATTCTTGCCTCTCATCATCTAGCAAGGGTGAAATGAAAACTAATGAAGAGAGAGAAGGTCTTGACGTGATCCTGACCAAAACTGCCTGGAGGACTATCAGAGACCGGCTGAAACATCTTGAACGGTTCAATGAAGACAAATTTCGAAGAATGTTTCGTCTTTCCAAGGACACCGTCGCCGTCTCAGTGCGAAAAATTGAGAAGTAGCTGGCACTATCGTCATCGTTCTCTTTCCAAGTGCAACCGCTGCCTTTAAACGTGTTTAAATCGTTCATGGAGGTTAATTTGATTTTTGCTTCTGCATGCGAAAGATGAACACATTCTTAAACGTATTTCAGAAAACGTCTTCTCGTCCTCAAAATAATCCGATTGATCAATAGGTGCATGTCACCCATTGTTCAAATGCTTCATCAATAAGCACCATTTTCAGATTAAATTAATTGAAAGAAATGTTGGGGAGAGTACAAAGTCGATATTCCTCCTGGACACAATCGTTGCGTCTGCCAAACATACAAGGGAAATCGTGATTAATAGTAGTGCTTACTCATGTCGTCGCAGAACGGGATGTCACAGTATTCCCATCTGATGGGATCGAATGAGACGTAACACCCAGGCCTCTCGCTCTCCGAGGAATACCGGCAATAGCTTTTTTTTGATAAAAATCCATTGTCAGATTCATTTGGATACATCTGAGACTCCCAAGACAAGCAATCTTCTCCTGTTTCTGCCTTGCTCATCGTCCCCATGTACTCAACCCCCATCTCCGTCAGGCGACATTGCGGATACACATGCTTCCTCCTAGCTGCAGAAAAAATAGGAAGCTGCCTTGGATTCCAAGTAAGAGACATTTAAGAGCAACCCTTCCATAATTATACTCCAATTGACTTAAAGAGAGCATAAACTTGTTGGAGCTTTAGGACACGATTTGCTTCGATCAGAATGACATGAATATAACATGTAGATATTGAAGTGAATGGCGTTGGAACGAGTTTTCAAATATCATTTATATTAGGTACTTCACATTACAGATATGTGAAAAAAATCCAATGACGCAAAACATAGGCTCACTGGTGCCCAAGGATGCTAGCAGAAGTTCGTAGCAGAAAGGGATATCACAAGACTCCATGATGGCATGTTTTGTTTCTGAGGCAGTCTGGCACCATGGTAATCCGAGATAATCATCTGGATTGCGACAGAAGTTGTGACTGGAATCAAGGGAATCCGGAAACGAAGGTAGGTAGTTGTCATATGGGACTTGATAGTGGTTAAGACTCAGCCACGGTAGACAAGGCTTTCCGGTCGCGGTCACGTTCTTTCTCCCAGAGTATTCCCCTCCATAGGTTGTCAACCTGCACTCCATCGGAGCTACCGTGGCCAATACATATGAATGATTCCTAATGCTGACAATTGCTAGGGTCTATGTGAGTATGATGTTAAGGAAACCAGTTCTAACCATGAGAAACATTGAATAGTGAGCGTTCATTTAACATGAGTCCGATTCCTTTCTTTCTTGCAAACCAAGAAATTAGAGCAAAGCTTGATTGTGGCGCAGAAGGGACATGTAAAATTTTCAAGAACTAGATGAATATGTGAAAGGCTGAAATTGTTGGCAAAACGGAAGGTACTTCTGGCATGAAGAAACAAATATTACTTCGAAAGCGAACGTGTCATTCAGACAAAAAGAGATGCCTAATCATACTCAAAAAGAAAACACTCGCTGAGGAAAGAGAAATGATTCGGACTCATAGAGCGAGAAACTTACACAGGTCGTCGCAGAACGGAATGTCACAGTATTCCCATTCAACCGTAGGATACTTGGAGATGAAGCACCATGGCTTTTTTCCCGATCCCGGGTTCCGACAGTAATTTAAATGTAATTCTGCGTCCTGGTTCATGAAGAGATGAAGAAAGCTAACCTTCTCCTTCTTCGGATCGGATGTCAGAGGCAGGTGCTTCACCATTACATTTGGGAACTTTTCCATATTTTGGAATTCTTTCCATCTCATGCACGGCTTCCCCGTTTCACTTGTTTTGACCACCCCCATGTATTCCTTGCCCATTTTCGTTATCCGGCAATTTAGGTAAATCGCTTTCGTCTCATGTTTCTCAGCTGTGCAAAATAAATATAATATCATAGGAATGCATTTTCATGCATTGTTCTAGTTACGAAGAAGCTCTTGACGTTCATCCGCACCATTCTTGTCCACGAGTTTCTCTTTTTTAAAGACATCCAAAGAATTGCAATTTGTAATCATTTAATCCGTTCAAATTTTCTGTGCTAAATCCCAACGTTTGTGTTACAGTAGTTCCTGGATGACACCTGAGGGGGAAGTAGTTTTAAAACGCAAGACCCATGCTTTATATCTTTTTTCAACCTTTCATCAACGAATTTTTAGGTTCCCGCACATCTGACACTAAAGAATTGTTCTGGCATTTAAATATCGAAAAATGTATATTCTCCCTACTATTTGCCAGAGAGACGTGAAAATAAAATAATTTTTTAGATGAAACATTGGTGAATATGTTGCAAAATTGTAAAATAATTGTTTATGCCACAGTTATTTGCAAATTACTTGATAATGGTCAGAAGTACCCTATCAGTTCCTGATGAATTCCCCGAAATTGAGACATTCATTGAACAAGGAATTCTAATTCAACCTCGAAAACGGGATTTTGAAAAATATTGAAAAAATTTCATGATTGAAATATTGAAAAAATTTCATGATTGAAATATTGAAAAAATTTCATGATTGAAATATTGAAAAAATTTCATGATTGAAATATTGAAAAATTTTCATGATTGAAATATTGAAAAAATTTCATGATTGAAATATTGAAAAAGATAGTAAAGTATATTTATCCCTCCCAAAATAATTGTGAAGTAATTGTATATTTCGTGTCCAGTCACTGGTTTTACTGGATGCGCTTGCGGTGATCTCTTTTTTCGATTTGCTTCATCGCACTAAACGTACTTAACCTCTTGAAGGGATATTGGCACAAGTGTGAACGTTCGATTGAATGTATTGTAATTGATTAAAAACTTATCCCCAACTGGAATTTTCCTTGTTTGTTATCATTGTAATTGGTACTTATGTTCCACCCAGCATGCAAAGTATTACACACCTGTATTATACTTACATACTGTATTTTGTAAAAATTCAATGTGAAAAATGTCAACTCTGGTGAGGTTCATAGCAATGGACTGATTAACCATGATAATTAAATGTGCACCATTCATGAGTCATGTCTGTAAGTCTGTAAATATGTCATCATGTCCGCAAGTATGCATTGAGGACCCAATAAATTATGTTGTCTTAAAAAGCGTAGTAATATGATACAATTTTCACAGACTTATTTTTCGGTCCAGAGAGCAGAATGATACGTCGCAGTATTTCCATTCAAGATAATTATCTCCGATGTAGCACCAGGGTCCTCCGGGACGTCCCCCGGGATTTCTGCAATAATTGTGCTCGGCGTCCACATCGTCTGAGAATGCAGGACGTCTCTGGTTCCAATTACGATATTGGAAAGAACGGGGGAGCTCCAGCCATTGCTTGCATGGGGAACCGAAAATAGTATGCTTCTTCTTTCCCATGTATTCTCCTCCTTTTTGCGTCATCTTGCACTGCAGTGGAACTGTGGAAAATGTGGAGTTTTCCACATATTCAATTCAATTTCGAAGAGAGTAGAAAAATGACAGTTTGAATGAAGGTGTACGAGTTACCTTAGCATTCGTGATTTAAAGTAGCTTAAAATCATTTCATGCACTTTATATGTTTTTTTTTACACTATCATGGATGAAATTCATGCATTTATGTATTGACTTAGGTCACATGCAGAAAATTCGTTTTGAAACCCGATTATTTGTATGTATGTGGGGATCGATTCTGCTTGAATGGCAGATAGTAAATCAAAGTCCATCAGTACTGAGGCCAATGCCATGCTCCACTACGAAGACACCGCGAGAATCCAACTGAATCATCTTGTATCGTGAATTCATGGAACTGCAGCAAATTTCCAACTTTTAAGAACGTTTAATATATAGCAATTTTCCATAATGTCAGACTTATTTCTCCGCAATAAGTGCCCATCGGCCTATGCATTCATATATTTTGAAGGTTTCTGAGGTTCACTAAGAGTCAGGAAACAACACAAAGAAGGGATTAAACGGTCTCCCTGAAATTTGGTGGGAAAAACATAGTAGTAGGTCATGGAATTAATTTAAACGATGACCGCCACGGAAATGCTGGCCTATTGTTTTTCCCATTCATTGAGGCGCACCGTTGCGCCTCGTGGCGGTCAACCTGTTAAAGGTTTGATAGTATCTGATGAGTCTTCACAGGGAGAAGTCGCATAACACCCTTACATGAAGGTATAAGGAAACGGTCATTAAAACGGAATGGTACAATGTTGATGAGAATCGATGCAAATATAAAATTGACATTATTAGATAGGGATTCCAGAAGGTGTTTAGGAAAGTCCAGCAAGGGCTAAGGCAAAACCTTCGGAATAACTCATTCTTCAGTCTTATTTTTCTATTAGCCATTTTCCCCAGATCATCCCTACATCCCTACTCATTCTTTTGACCTTGAAACTCTTCCGTTTACAATGAATAGGTGATATTGTCGGCTCTAAACTGAAAGAATAAACCTTTTAAAATTTTATTTCGAACATATGGTAGGATAATCCCGTCCCCTTTTAAAATATTCGCTTTTCTTAACTCCTTTGTCCGAGTAAACTGCCCTTCTTTGCAATTTTCACTATTTAGAACTCGCCTAAAACATATTCAATGCGAAAGGATTTGTGGATGCACTCTTTAGACCAAAAATTTTGGAAATGGTAGAAAGGGAAAGGGGTAAGGTTCCTGTTGTGGGTGAAATCTAAGCTCTACTTCACAAGGCTGAATGGGATTTAGGTTTACAGAATTATCATCAGTGTCAAGGTCACATAAGAGAGCTGAATCCAAGAGAGAGTCGTGTAAAACATTATTTAACTGTTCAAGGGAACTAAAGGGGGATAGGACGAATCCAGAAAGTGTCCAAAATAATCCAAGCAGTCCAACGGTGTATTGCATGATAATTTAATTCATTTTCAGGCTCAGATTTCTGATACCAATAATAATGAAGGTACCGGTACCACTTCATTTCCGGATATCCCCCCCCCCAAAAAAAAAAAATCACTGCCAACTTGAGTCAAATATGAGCGTCCATTTTCAATGGACGTCCAGAGACTTTCAATGTAGGTTTCCCATTGAATTATTCAGCATTAAGATGCGAGGCAGCCAGGAGACATAATGACTAAGGAAGATGTCCCCAATTGTACCTCATTTCTTAAAATCGATATTATAGTTTTTTGTTCTTTGTTGGTGTGTTGCTTGTATAGTACCTCTAAGCAATACCTTATTGTTCCTTTCCGTACTAGATCAGTGCTTCAGGCACCTGAAAAAATATATTTCAAAGGTGAGACTAGTCAAGATACAATATGTGTACTTAACTAAAATCAATCCCGGTAAGTTTTCGTCTCAGTCTGGTGTTTTTGCCATTCATATTTTATTTATTCCTCTCAGCATTTATTACGTGACGCCCATACAATCCGCCACCCTTTCCGTCTTGAGACTCTGGTAGTGGAACGAGACGAGTCCATGGTCGCAGGATCGGTCTTGAAGATTTCATTCTAGACCAGCGAGATCATTTTCGAAAAGATGATCCCCAACCTAGTACTTCCAGATCTAAGAACCCCATTAGCCCATGACACTAAATCATCATTGATTAAATATTAATTTAAAGTCCGGATTTTGTTTCAATTTTATGTGCTACTAGGGAAAGTTGTTGACCGTTAGAGGTGAAACTCGGTGAATTCGATGTTCTGGATAGAGGTAGGAAGTCTTAAAGGTACTTGGTAAATGTATTTGGTAAATTTACTTGTTAAATGCGAGCGGACAGGAGGCGTGAAAGAGGGAAGTTTGTATTGGAAATTTGGGCGGGGACCCCAAAAACATGTTGCCAAAATTTCCAGGATTCGCTGCTATGGCTATCTAAGATAGATCTAAGATAGCTAAGATATACGTAGTATATACGAGGTGATGTACGAATGCCTCAGGTTTGCTTTTCCAGTCATGTCGGTTGGTGGCACAATTCCATAGCGTGTGCTCTCGCTTCAATTATTAATATCATCATCCTGGAGTTTATCCAGAAAAGGAAAGTCGGTCGTTGAAGGAGCGTGATAAGGCGATAGAACATTTTTTTTATAGATTTAAGTCGCTTGTGGCATTCCAGCCTGAACAGCATGATAATCAAAAGACCATCACGGTCTTGGTGTCTCCATTGAAGAATCAAAATTGCCGATATTGGACCGCAAAAAATCCACGAGCGGACGTTAAACAGAGAAAAATTAACCGTTGGTATGCTGTGTACGCGTATGGAGTGACCAGTCCGTACCGTTTCGAGGACTACTATAACGACACGATCGCCATCAACGCTACCCGCTACGCCCACTGCTGCAGTTATTCTTGGACGGGGTGATGCGTTGACCTAGCCCACTCCTGCAATGCGGTGCTAGCAGGATGGTGTGAATGCCCACACATCCGGCATGAGCACGAATGTCCCCAGAACGAAGCCTGGGCGCGTGATTCCAGATATGGGGATTTTCATCGGCCATTGCAGTCGCAGGCCCCAAATAGCTCTAGACTTCGTTATGTAGAGGTATATAAGAGCAAGGTATAAGTCTCACAACTCTTGCAACCTTGGAGAAACTTCACGATGCTACAGAGTGTCCCTCACAATGAAATGGACCGTGAGCGCTAATGTGTTGAGCGTTATGCCGGACACCTTCCTGACGTCTTCTGTCACAAGGGACCTGTTTATGTGACCGTCCCATAATACCCATATTTCCAGGCTGCCGTGGAATACACATCAGTTCAAATTCACGTGGCCCAAGCCATTAATTCTCTTCTTAAAGCATAGGGGCTCTTTCTGCACCCCTCTGTACAAGTTTATCGTTTTACTTTCCCAAAAAATCTCGGCAACAAAAGCAACTGAGCTTTCATATTTTTATTCCCCACTTAAACTAATTGCCTCGATATATTTTTCATCATTATGCAATCTTCGCTTATTTTCGTTTTGGTGTTGGAGTTCTTATCACGGAAAATGGGCATCCCATGGTTTATCTTATACTCTCCCGTCTGGTTTACTGAAAGAAGTTTCTTCATGGTATAGAATAACAAATGAGGAAAGTGGCCAGGTGAACTAACCTGACCTCCATAATAAAATTACCTCGGTCCTCGCAAAAAGGGATGTCACAGTATTCCCATTGGGTTTGAGGGTCAGAGACGAAGCACCAAGGTCTTTCCCTCAAGGCGGGATTTCTGCAATAGTTCTCGTGGGATTCAGGGTCCTCGTTCAGAAAATGCTCCGCGTACAACATGGTTCTGTCAACATCATTGGGTTTCCCGTACGGAGAGGAATCCCATCGCAGACAGTCTTTCCCAGTGCTCGTCTTGTTCATTTTCCCGACGTATTCCTTTCCCTTTTCGGTCTTCCGGCACTCTGGGTATGCTACGAGGGAACCCAACAGAAACTTTTGATCGCCAGAAAGTCCGTTCCTTTCAATTTCGTTGCTTTATCGTCACTTTTTTTTTACCGTCACTTTGATGTTTCTTCTACGACGCGATGTCTACAGTGACGTTAGGATCGCTTTAAAAATCTCCTTGTATTTATTAATGGGGGTGCACCATGCCTCATACCGATTACGGATGGCGATACATAGACATGACACAGGAACTTCTTTCTTGGTCCGGGGACCAATGGATCCTGATACTGTACAAAATGGAGCCAGCTGTGTAGGCTGCGCCGTAAAACTGTTCTTCGAGGCTTTTCATGGTGACATGCGATTAATAAATAATATCTGCTTTCCTCTATTTAATAAATTAAATACTTGGTCTAAAGGACTTATTAGAAAATCTAGCGGGGAGTTTCATTGTTGATATAAATGTCAGTGATTTCCAGAATTGTAGGGAAACGCTGAACTCTGAATGCAATTTCCAGAATGCATAGCATTTGAATTAAAACATATTCCGAAATGACTGAAACAATGTTACTTACAACAAGGAGTGGCACGCATCGCCATTTGCATTGTAAATATCGCTAATTGCATTTGCGGTCAGGGAAAGAGGTACTGCTATGATGATGATTTTACTTGCCTCCAATGTTTTAATGCCGGACTGTCAAGTTTTAAATTGGAGCTTTAAAGTCATGATAAAAAGCATAATGTTAATGATCAGCTACATCTATTATCAGTTGGCGAATGTGGGCATCATTATTTCTCCCATCTAATTCCAAAATAGGCATTTGGATCCCGAATTTGCGGTAACATCGGTTTGTGAACTCTACCCTTTGTGAACCCTACAGTAAAACGACTTACCTCCGCTCCACGGGAACTCCATGGCGCCGAGTCTCACTCGGCTATATTGGTAATATTGTATTTACTCATGTAAATGACCAATTTTAAGAGATATTTCCTGCGGTCGATGAGGATGTATTTTACTTAGGGAAATAAGTTTTCGGCAGACCTATAATTCATGACTGAAAAATTGAGAGGGAAACAGTGCCTGTAGTCTGTCAGAACGAGAAAATATAATGAATACCATTAAACAGCGAATCACTACGTCAATCCACGCAGCCTTTAATCTGTATCGGAATCGGAATTTGAGATATCTGGCGGCGTAGAATATTCATGAGGTTAGCTCTCATAATCCGAAGAGGGGTCGTTATAGAGACAATCATTTCTCTTGAAAAAATGTTGACCCACTGAGGTTTTCGGAGGAAGAGAAAATCCATCTTGCTACATGAATTGCGCCGTTTATCCTGGTGAAACTTTGATTTACTGATGGGAGATCCCGTTTGCATTTCGAATTGTACGGGGTCGTGCCTAGATCACCTCTATTTTTACGCATAGACGATTCTTGGAAGACAAATATCGGCAAATAGTGCAAGGACGAAGCAAAAATGTTTGCACAGTATGTTACATTGAGGATGTTCATTACAGAAGTACGGACTAACTCTGAAGTATTCGGCGACTTTCTCTCGATTACCGAAAATGATCCCTTCTTACTAATGAAATACCATTATATTTTTGGGGGCTCCGCTCACATTTGCCTCATCCATGATCTGCCTCCGTGAACAGCTTCCCGATGTCGTACCTACAGCCCATTGCATGGATGCTCAACTCCTCCGCTTCCTGATTGACATAACGATTTCTCATGCTGTGATTTCGCCATTTTTTCCCATCCATTTCAACAGATAATAAAATATATGTTAGAGAGGTTGATTTGTGCCTGTTGTCAATATAGATCAGGACAATAATTTCAGAGTCATAAGGTGAAGATGTAGTTTTTTTACATTTCTGTTGAACCTCCGCTTGACAATTTTTGAATATCAAGCCATAAAACAAAGGATTTTTTCCATCTGGCTATTCCCCAACGTGCTCTTTGAACGAGGTAGAAGTCTCCCCTTGGTGGATTTTGAATCCGGTAGACATCCGCTCAGCAAGTGAGTTCGAGCTTAGAGGGTCATTAACCTGGTTCCAAATCCACATTGGAGGTGGACGTGTTGTAAGCGAAGCTTTCCTGCTAGAAGAGAGGAGTGAAGGAATTTCTTACAAATGCCCCTGTCAGTTTTTTTAAATGGCCGCAATTTTCATCTTCTGTGCGTCACACTGCACGTATGGATGAGTGAACCTGATTATAGAGCAGATAGCCGTTTTGAAATTCATATTGAGTGAAGGTGAGGACGACCCTAGAATTCATGGGCAAGTGAAAGTGTTTGCAGACAATTCCATGAAGTGAAAGTGTGTTTCCAGTCCATCTTAGACCGCTGCCAGGCATATATCTCGTTAACAATGAAGAGTGACAGCTATATAGACATCAACGTGACAGGCCAGCTGGGGTCAAGACCACAGGTACCATTGCCTTTCGAACATTTCTCGATGTCTGGATGCTTGGATTTTTGAAGAGGACTATTTCCTCTTACAGTAGATGGTGTTATTCTCCAAATATCGAAATTTGAGCTCGGTTCTTTCACGACACATCGTAATGTCGTTCCCTGATATTTCATCGACAATTGTATTTTTTGCACTCTTTCATTTTCCCATTCCACTTCGAACGATTACCATTCTTCCACTTTTGGCTTTCCACTGATCAGCAAATCCATGAGGAACCCGGAAGTACACACTTCTTGTCCTATCGAATCTGTCAAGGCTTATTCCAGGTAGCTGCTCCCTCTCTTTCTTCGCTATGGATCTGCTATGGATTAAAGACTGCACATGAGCGCGGAATCATGTTTTCAAGTAGATATGGAAACTACGAAGAGACGGAATGAGAACTAAGACTAGAGTACTACTTGAGGCAAAATTCTGCCATTCCTCTGGACAATATGTTTCTGGACCTATCTTAATTCACTGCATTCCAATCGTCCGACATTAGAAATACGTAGTAGTTGTTGCCATTGGAACGTATTAGGCCCCTCTGAACATTCCATCGCGACAATTTCAAATGTCCAATGTTTACGCGTCCGTATCACATGCTGATGGGATGAGTCACTCGTATGAAATGTAAGATCCCTGATACAGCATTTCGCCAGTAGGTCTACGCCCAAATGGGAATCTTTAGTGGTAGACTGGCACTCCTATCCAGGTGGAAGGCAACATTTTGCGCTTTGAGTTGGGTTTTCCGGTTGTTAGGGAAACCACTGAGAGGAGGAAGAAAAAAAGGAGAAAATGATGAGGTGAACCAATCGAATAGAGTGAGTGAATGATGGGACTCTAAGCAAATTTTTCGCTTCCATCTGGGTTCGTGGTTTTTTGTGATGGAGAATCCTCGTTCACATTGAGTTGGGTTATACATTTATTATAAACCTCTTTGTATCATACACCTCGAGTGCCCCGGGCCTTTTCTTTCCCAGGATCTGGATGAAAAGTGAATTTAGGATAGACATTGGCAAACTCGGCACACTTGCTGGTATAGGCGGCATCATCTTGCCGGGAATCTCGGCAAACCTACGGTGAGGGACAAGACTGTGTCAGTGTTTGACACAGCGCCAGTTGATGACTTAAAACTCGAGTATAAAGCTTTCAATTGAATTTAATTTTCAATCATACTCATACATCCTGGCTTCAATTGGGGCTAGTCCCGTGTCAACTGGCCTACTATTGGCTAAGCTGCAGCTGCTCAAAGCGAACCTGGTATGTATCATTGACTGAAATTTAAGTTAAATTAAGTACGTCATACTTGAGCTATGAGTCATCAACTGGAACTGTCAAACATTGACACAGTTATGTCCCTAACAGTGCGTATCACTGTCACTTACAACGAACTCAAAAATGAAAATGCATAAGGTTATAAAAGTTGCAAGATTTCCAAGGATTTTCGGAGTGCGATGAGAGAAGGCAGCGACTGCGAGGCAACTACAAAAGGAAATATAAAGTATGTTTCACGCACATGGTAACAACAATCCTCAGCGGCGACATTCTCAATCCTCGGAGATTATCCTCATTGGTGACATTCGCAGCATTTCTATGTATTTTTTCAATGGTACCAATAGGAATGGCAGATTATCAGTTTTTTATTGTAAAAAGCTTTCTACTTAATACTGCAGATGAATATGACCTCAAGGAACGACACCAGCTCGAGATTGAATGCGAAACCTCTCAAAAATGTCAACTTGTATTTTTCCATTGACTGGGAATCTGAAGATTCGACGGAATCAATACTGTATTGTTGAGGGCTGTTCCTTTTCTATTCGCGGTTCTCCCAACCGATAACCTAAACTTATATATCCATCCATTTTCGCGAAAGAAGGTCATTATTTTTGGCATATTTTCTTGATCACAGAATCCTCAATGCCTTATCGCGTCGCTTCCGGCTTCCACTGCAGCTGCATACGTTGACATATTGCGCAATAGTCAGTGAAACAATACAAGGAGGAATGGAAAGAAACCAGCATGAAAACTGCAGCGGGCTCTGGCGTCTAAATCCCCATTTCTTGCTGAAACTTTCATCTAAATCAGTGGTGTCCTATCTTTTCGGCTAGGGGGCCACAGAAATAAAATTTTTGCTAATACCCATCAGGGCACTTTCTTCAGTCCCATTTTCCTAAATTTTTTTTGATCCAACGAAACAAAGACAGGAAATTTAAACTTCCCTCAGAAGTACCTGTTTGATTCCTGAATAAAGGAAAAATCCTAATTTTGAAATATGTCTCCTTAGCATAGATTATTGAGGGAAGTATTTCAAAATGTATCATCCACCCTTACAAAGGAACACAAGAAAAGATTTAAAGTTAGGCACACATAGAATCATATATAGGTAAATATTTTGATGAAAATCAAGACGTTCGACCCTATATATCACGTATTTCAATGAGGACGTACTTTAAATGCGTGTTTCCCTTTTCGCAAAAAATGAATGAATTTTAGAATACTTCAGACTTTAGAAGTAAATGCACTGGGGGCACAAATTTCAAAAGGTGATTCTTTCAACTAATTTTTTTGCATCAGTTAAAATGATGAACATGGAAAGCTGAAACTTTGCATGAATGTGACAAATGAGACTAGGAGTTCAATAAAAAAATGTTAAGTTTCGTTCATTCCCAGAGGAAATTTTTTCGAAGTTTTGAAAAAAAAATTGTCTTGGCGAAATGGAAAGGTGAAACTTGGCACACGTATCAGTGACCTGATGTTATTGAGCTGAAGGAGTATTCAGCTTTCATGGTGCATCCCCTTCTGGCATAGCGCTAAGGTGGGTCGGCTTATCCAAACATGTTTTTTCACCATCGAAAAGGACAAACGTATAATATTGAAACGTTGCGGGCATGTAGTTCACTGAGGATGGATTTCGATGAGAAAAACATGGTACGTTTCGGTTAAAACGGCTCAGGGCACATATTTTGCAGAAGGCGTATTTTCACGAATTTTCTGATCCAGCAAAACAGAGGGCGCATGAAAGTTAAAAAACTCGGCAAATAAGTACCTGAGGGATAGCTGTGCAAAGAGAAAATTATACTTTTCCAATATATATAGACGATCGTGACTGACTGACGCTAATTCAAAAAGGTTAAACGTATAAGGATGATACTGGGTGGCATGGTCCCAAGTCCCTGAGTCTCTATTTCAGAAGAAAAAAAAGTTTTCTCTAAAACCCATCAGGGCTCTTTTTTTCAAATCCCATTTTCCTGGAATTTTTTTTTTCATATAACGAAACAGACAGAAAATTTAAACTTCTCTCAGTAGTACCTCTTTAATGGCTGAGTACAGGAAAAATCCTTCTTTTGAAATGTGTCTCCTTAGCGTAGATTATTAGAGGGAAGTATTTCAAAATGTATTCTCCACCCTTACTAAAAGGACCACAAGAAAAGATTTAAAGTTGGGTGCACACAGAACCATAGAAGTAAAGAATTTGATAAAAATGATGGCTTTCGTCCCCATATGTCACGTATTTCAATGGGGACTTACTTGAAATACGTGTTTACCATTTCGCAAAAAATGATTGAATTAATCACTATCCAAGGTAATGGAGCGCCGAAGGCCCGGCATAGCGAGTTTGTTTCCCCGAAGGGCAAACAAACTCGCTAGTTGTGAAATATAAGTATGCCATACTTTTCATTCCACAAAGTACTTTTCGTAATAACTGCAAAGACCTTCATGTTAAAAACGAATTCCTAAACGTTACTCTTAAAACAGATTCTCCGAAGTTATATACGCTAAAAAAAAATATTAATTTTTGGGGGTCCATGACTCCAAAACTACTTAAGGACTGAATTTCAACATCCTATGCTTGCCTATTTCGCTACATAAAAATCAATATCGTGGCAAATGACCGCAACCAGAAATTGTGTGCCAAGGAAGGGGACGTACCCAACAATAGGAACGGCACGACTATTGGCTGCTGGGCAAGGCAATATTTAAGCTTTCGGCGCTTGCACATTGAAAACAAGGTTGTGAAGTTTCCTGGAATAACATACATATTCAAAAGGATGTCACATTACTTCTACCATGTGATCACTAAATGACCATAAGCCATGCATCAGTTAAAGCGCCTTCCATGCCTATTATGTTTCCCTTCGACCAAGACACGCTCTGACTTGCATGTAGGTTGAGTTTTGGGAATATCGGCACTTTGAAGAAAATTTCACTTTCAACCATGTCTGTGATTTCTGTATTGGCGTCAGTTTAGGTCAAATCATCCAATCGTATTCGGGATACCATCTCAGCATTTCATAAAAATTTGTGCATGGGTTTCTTATAGCTAGTGAAATGAATTTGTCAAAATCTTCCTCTGTCTGACAATTTTTTTATGCAAAAGTTATGCCCTTAAGAAAATTCAAGGATGAAGCTTGACCACCTGTTAGAAATGAGGACTAAATGTTAAATTATGGTCGGGTTTCAACAAACAAGGTGTTCTTTCGAAGGAAATCCTTTGGAAATTTCTAACATGCAATTAAAAAGAATAAATAAATACATTTTGGCAAGTTCACACGTCGGAGCACAGTTATAGTTTGAAAATGATCTTCTGGAATCAGGGCCAGGCTGAAGAAAATCTTACAGTCAAAGCACACAAAAAAAAAAACCAAAATCAATTTCCATCAAATTCTGATAGTCCTATAAAAATCAATGTCCCATTGGTTGATTCGATTTAATAAGGTCATACCTCTACTGTATACCTCTTTGTACCGTACATCTCGAGTGCCCTGGGTCTTTCCTTCCCGAAGGGTGCTTCAAGGGCTCATTGGTTCCTCCTGCAACTGGAGGAAACCAAGCGCTCTGTTGTCGTGTAAGAAATCACATTGATTTTGAATGACTACCACTGTCATATCTGACCTGTGATTACCCCTGGCACGCGATTAAGTTAATTGGAGCATGGTGCCAACAAAGGCGAAGAAAAATAATTAGGTTAAATTATAGATATGAACCAATGCTACACTTTGCGCGACAGTGGCATCATTCAAAGCTCGTTTCATCTGTTATTCCAAGTGGCGCATCATGGATCGTGGATCATGGTCCCAATGGCTCAAACATATCATTATCCCATTGTCTACTTATGATTGTATTCCGAAAGCAAGTCACGGAGTCGACCTTCCAACCCAAGCAAGATTGTTTTCCTCTTCGTTCTGCGACACACATTTCAGGTGATGGAGAACACATGCGAGGTTACGGAAAGTGCAGGAAGTGAAACTTTCAAAAGTAGGCGAATCTCAGTCTCGGAAGATTCAACTGCTAGCGAGGCTCATTAGCTCAGACGAATGCAGGAAAGCAGGAAACATGCAACAATCAGCACAGTCACGATCCGGAAATTAGTTTTTTTATTATCTGAAAGCTCACGCCTCCCGTTTATTAAACCTTGATAGATTGTTTGCAATCTGATGATACGACAGTGACACGGGAAAACAATAGACCCTTTTCCAGAAACGAAATAGAATTGTTATCAAGAATCGGCTTGCATTCTTTGTGCAGATCGCAGGCCGACTTGGAAGCGTAACCCGTGCGCTTCAAACCAAGATTCTCTCACCTTCCACTGTCGTTTGGAAGATGGCGTCGCAGACAACACTTCATTTCTCAAAAGCAGATTCTTGGATGATGATGATCATTTTGTATTACCCCAGTTCATATTTCAAAGCATTTTTCCTGTAGAGCTGTCGCGCCAATGTCTGATCAAATGCCTCATCATCAATGATACAGAATAAAGAAATGTGAAATGCGATTTCCAAAGGCTTTTCCTTACTTCTCTGCGGTCCTCGCTATCATTAGGTCCATATCTATCCAACATACTGCCTCCAAGTCATCTTATCCCTTTCAAAATAAACTCACTTCTCAACTCAAGGGGCAATTAGGCCCATGAGGGTGAATCCGAGGTCTACATAACATCTCGTTGAGGACGTGTAACGTAAGGCCGATCCCAGGCCGATGATTCATTTTTTCACGAATCATTTCAAAAGGTGTAACGTTAGACCGATTTCAGGCCTGTTTCACTTTTCGTGAACCATTGCAGTGCGGATGTGGAACGTTAGGCCGTTCTGGAGTTCCTTGAACCATCTCGAACAGATCTGAGGAGGGAATGCCTCCAGGAAGCATGACATCCTTTGTGCGCGCCTTCCTATTATCTGATAATTCAGAATTTTTCGAATATCTCCAAATGCCACCACTTCGATTAATCACTCAATCACTGCTGTCCAACGCTTCATGCTCAGGTCAACTCATGAACTCAGCACAAACATGTCTCATGCATTAAAAAACAAGATCCAGACGCCGCCGATAGGAAGCTTAAAGTAATCTTGATTCTGGAATGATGTCGCATGATATCAAAATTGGCTTCCACTGCTTTGTGGCAAACCAAGGGATTATCACTGAGATTATGGATCTGAGATGTGAAAATGTGGTTCATCAGTACAAGGCAGATTGCAGGAAATTGTGAAGGAATCGGGAAGGAAGGATATGGGATTGTGTTGTTCCCCTATTTCAGTGATACAAATTGGAACGACCACCCAGATTCCGAAGCAAGGCAACTTGAGTTCATCTCCTCAGGAACTTTTTTTTCTTCAAATTTTTTGAAAAAGTGGGCAGCGACGTTGCTGCACTACTAATGGATGTAGTAAAGTAAGTATGTAGTTTCTGGAGTTGCAACCGTGAACTCAAAGGAAAAAAAAGTGAAATTAAACGACTAAAATGAATGTAAGTAACGACGTGGCGACAACGTCATTAAAAATTCAGCATTGAATGGGGATTATGGGTCAGGTCAGGGGTTCTTGCAGTCTAAGATAGAAGGAAAAGTCACCCACCACGTGCCCAGCCTGCAAGCTCAAAATGAAGCGGAGTAAATACCGGATGCACATACCGCTACATATACAGAAATCCGAACATTTAGTCACTGATTCATCTTTCTCCGTCGTTAGTGGCATCGCATTTCTCAAACAACGTCAACATCAAACTTTTCATTCTCGTCATTTTATAAAACAAGCATTAATATATTTATTTTCATTTAAACCAACCAAATGCATTCGTTTAAATCTATATTGAGCCCTTGAATCCAGACACAAACAAATCAACACGTATGAGGAGCATTAAGGACTGAAGCTTATAGTATTTTACAAGACCACAATGGTAATGGCTAACCCGATATTGGACATGTCAGATTGCGGTTGAAGGAGGTGCACCACGAGTCGGGGGAGTCAGAGCAGGTGGCCCAATGCTCCGTCTTCCCATCCGTGAAGCTTCGGTCGCAAGTGAAGGTCACCCGGGCCCCAGTACGAGCTGGGTACCTTCCGTCCCATCCCGAATATGATACCAAAGCATTCTCCACCGTAGGGAACTTCGTCAAGCAGAACTCTATGGATTCATACGGTTAAAGATACTTCGACCTTCATTAAAATTGGAGTATTTCGCATGTAATGTAGTGAAACATTTTTCCAAAAAGTAACTGAACATTCCCTTCGGCAAAATTGTTCTAAGTGGAACTATATAGGAGAGAAGGTTACTTGCCGAGGTTTCGTTATCGGAGCTACTTCTTGTTGAAGCAAATATTCTAGGGATTTTCTCCTTTGAGCTATTCTTTGCGCTTTGGGCTGTTCTTCGCAATGGTTAAAAATGAAAGTACTACATTGGAAGTTTTTCTTCAATATTTGCATTTCATGTAGCAAGATAACTCATTTCAAACCTTCAAGAATGTTTAGCGTGCCATTCTTTTTAGAAATTTTCTCCTGATTTGGCTGAATTTGTTTCAGGTCCTTCATACCCAAGTGCAAAACCTTTGCTTGCGTTCGTTCTATGGCGATAAACAATATACGTAAAAGGGCAGTAGCAGATGTAAACTGGAGCAGCATACATGAAAGCAATCAAGACGTTCCGAAGTTGAATTTTTTAAATGACGCTGTGGCGACCCTTTCCAGCTACTGATAGTTATCTCTTTTAAAGTAGTCCCCTAAATTTGATGACATCTAACCTGCTTCTTCAACCAAACATTATGTTTCCTATGGTATGTGAAAGAAGCATTAATATGGGTTCAGGCATTGACAATGACATTTTCATTTTCAAACATTTGTACAGAAATTCTAGCTTTCAAGCAAGGTTTTCCTTTGCTAGAAGCTTCATACTTTTCTTTGAATTGACTCTTACGGCTACTTCCCAAAAACCTAAATTCAAACCTTTCCAAAATTACAGAGCAATTAAAAAATTAATTCGTTTTCAATGTCCCTCATTTCAGTATGTCAACTTCTTAAAAGTGGGCTTTACTTGGAGAGAGATACTGCACTTCCCTACTTACAGAACTTACATACTTTTTTAATTCAAAAGAATATCTCGGCAATATTTATTGACAATTTATTCTAATGAATGAAATAAATTTCAGGAAAAGAACTTGTGGCAGTTCTTTTTGCTATTGTAGTTGTTGATCTACATTGTAAAAATAAATATTGCTCGAAAAGTCATTACTATAAAGTGATTCTTTGAAATAATTCAATTGTAAAAGAATATGAGGAAGTTTTGCAAGTCATTAGAGGAGGAAAATGTCATAAGACATGGCATTGAGTGAAAAATGACGTCAGGAGCAGTAGCATATTAGGAAAGCAAGCAAAATAGGCCATTTGGATTAGGAAATGGAAATAGGCTCACAGTACTGAGTGAAAATCTCCTCTTAACTTGCTGATACCAAAAATTGTTCCAATCGGAATTTCATCTCGAAAACGACATGGAAACGCCAATATGTTTGGGTTCCTCAAAAGCTGTCATTTAAAAGGAAACTCGATAATGACGTTCACACCACTTCATCGCATTTCGTTTAACTTTTTATTGCTGATCGCCGCAATTCGACACTTTAATGTTACTTAATTCCCAATTTTCATCAAACTATCATTTGCTGTCTTTCATATTTATTTCCATGCATGCTCTAAGATTCACACTCCTCCTTTTCATTAACATCACCCCTTTTAAGCATCACTTTTTTTCCCCGTGAAAACGATTAAGATGTTTTACCTTTGCTCTGTTCCTGTCCTCAAACCAAATGTTTCTTCAACCTCTCAATGAATGCCTAGTTTTAGCCTAACGTCAGGGCATGAAATACGACACTAATATAATGACTAAGACAGTTACACAATGCCACAAGAGAAAATAAGTCATTTTATTCTTTGACTTTCTACGAAGTGATAGATGCTTCCTGTATCTACGTTCGGGTATCCGCCTGAGACGCAAAGAGGACATTGTCCGTTGGAATTGATCCCACTAAGTACTGTTACGGAGGAGGCATGTGGAGACGGACGACGGAAGGCATGAGAGGACGAAAGAACGCCAGAGAACGGCCAGGACTTCAACCCGGGCTTCCTACTTGCCGGTCAGGTGTACTAACACTACAACACCTAACTTGGGACATTCAGTCGTGCCCCTCGATGCCATCCTCATCCGTCATAGTATCTTTGATCCCTACATCATTAGCACATGTGCGGAACTTTCTATATTAGAGCAGTGGCAAGAGATTGACGGTAAACTAAGCGATGCTAAACATATTCCGTCCATTCTGTCTCGAAAGCAATGATTTCCTTGACAATCTCCTTATGATTGGATAGTAGAGATTCGTATTTTTCTGTTATCCTCTGAAGCTAATAGGCCATGGGTGAAGGCACGGGTAGGAACATATGGTCGCACGCCCCCATTCATCGATTAAACCATGTCAGTTCATCCATAACCCAGCTGAAAAGAGTCAGAGAACCCCTGCATGTAAACATTCGGTCCGTCAATCTAGCATATTAATAAATGATATATTGCCGGTTTTGCCTGGCAACTGCTCTGTTACACGTAGAGACGAGCTCCCAGGGCGAAAGAGTCATGGGCAGTCATAACCATTTTTTTGATTCCCTTGCATGTTTCCTTCCCATATTTCCGTGCGCGAAAATCTAATTTTTTTTTACTCGACGCTTATTTGTATCCGCAGACATTCGTTTTAGCCTAACAGGACGGCACAAAGTGCCAGGAACAGTTAACCTCATTTCCGTTATTTTTTAAATGGTACTGATTCCTTGGACAGTCCTGACCTTTCCCTATAGCATAGTATATTATGGAAAGCTTCGTACCTCTCTGATCTTGTTTTCTTGCACAACGGGCCGCCGCCCTTCCAGTCATGCCGTCCAGGGAAAAGGGAAAAGAGGCATGCTGATTAAGGAGATGGACAGAAGTCAGTGTGATAAGCTGATGGGAAAAGGGAAGACGTATGAGGGGACATTATCCCAAGGATGCCGCATCTTGATCACCATCCGCGCTCTTCCAGAGGTGACCTCCAGTCAGGATCCGGATCACAGTATATTCGAACATCCCTGTCCAGAAAACCCATGTCACAACCAAGGGTTTATGAGACAACCTTATTTCCAAAACCATTGGTTCGACAGGTACATGTTCGGAGATACGGACCCAGAAATTAATGAAGATTATTTTGTCCTCGAATACGTTCCCCAATGAGAACTGTTCCTGGGAATTGGATAACCATTGGGCACGAGCTACATCCCAAGAATCCCTCCTCCAGGAACCTCCTCTGGATCCTGAGGAAAAAGCAAGAACTTCGCCCGAGAAGTTCAGTCCCGAGTTGAGGCAGGGGGCTCGGCCCTGTCCTTGATCTCGGAGTTTTTCCCTCAGTCCGACGAGAGTTAGTGCCCCAGTTCGACCCTTAGGAGTAGGTCTCCCCGATAAATTCGCAAACTCTCTCTCTCTCTTACGCGCGTTTGCCTAGGGAACCGGATAGCTCCTTATTTGTTGTCTGTGAACCTCGTGAACTAACCAAACAAATTTTGCTACTTTATATTTTGAGTACTATTGTTTGACAACTTGGTAACATTTAAAAACTTCTGTAATAAATTTAGGTATCAAACTTGGTTGTGGGATATTCCTTTCTCGGCCGTGAACAGGCACGAATCTTTCATCCTGATTGAAGGAACAGATTCTAAAAAGATAATTGTCAGGCGCGGGACGCTAGGGAACGAAATTGATTGACTATTTGTTTTCGGTAAGTAACAACCTGCCGCAGCGCCCCGTGACCGTGACCCTTGTAACCAGTTATTGAATGCGCACGAACCATCGCAACATAAGGGTTTCATCGCTTCTGCCAAAGAAGGAGTAGGAACCTCAGTCCCCTCTCTATCTCTTGTGACGAGAAGAAATTCTTCCTTCCCATATTCCCGCTTATTACACGAACTCGAGAGATCCATCACATTCCGTCTTTACGATTCCTTCTGGCTCTTTTCTCATTTTTCTCGTTTCTCTGTTTCCGTAATATGTACACGGTGTGAAAATGAGTTGGAGGTTTAATATGCTGTTCAGATAGACAGTTACATTATTTCATGGAAGAGGGTGAAGGAAATTAATAGTAAACACTTTGTGCTCCCTATGTGACGTTTCCATGACCTGACGAAGCGATAGTTCACGTTTAACACGTTGGCGACAATGCGTCCTGATGCCAGGATGCAGATTTTTTTTCAATGAATACCCTCTGGAAGTGTTGAGAACGTTCCAGAAGAGTATGATTTCGTAATTACTGATAAACATTCCAAAAAAATTCAACATTTAAAAAAAACTCGGCAAAAAAATGTTTTCTGGGACCATGCGTCCTGATGGCAGGACGCATTTTTTGACAAAAAAAAAATGCGCGTGGTCCCACGCGGCGGACAAGCAAAAATAGGCTGGTCGTCAACGTGTTAACCTCTGCAAAAGTGTGTCGCGTCTGGCGGACAAATTGCTGACATATTCCTTAGGAGCATTCTCATATAAACCCTGAAACGACAAAATGCGACATGTTTCCTTTAAACAGTTTAATAGACACCACTACAAGCCAAATACCACGACATAAACCCGCTAATACAATAATAATGTTTTCGCAACATGACACTCCCATTGGACAAATGTTCATTCGCAGATAGCTTTATGTCACTAATGGCACGGAATGGTATTTTCATGAAACCGATCTCCCGGATTAGTCCCTGTGTAATAATTTTCTATTCAATGCGCTTATTCACTTCCTCTCAATTCCATTTGTGGCTAAAACAGTCGCACGCGATGAACCAATGCTGCGCGGACCAGCACGAAAAACATCAGAGAAAAATATAGCATGACCATAAAGTTCTAACTGGATGAAAGAAATGGGAATCTATATTATCTATCATAACAAAATTGCCATATACAGATATGTCTATACGTTTAGTGAATAGAACATTTCAACACAGCAAATAATACAATCGTCGGAATCCTTTCCTTTCCACAATGCGTATGTCACACACGAGCCCCCATTCAGTGAAGGTAGCGGAAAGGGCAAAAAGGGATGTCACAATATTCGATGTATGGCTCTGAAAATATAGAGCTAGGAACAAGGCAATAAGGCCCTTGGGCCTTTCTTTCCGGATTCCGACAGAAATTATGACTCTCTTTGCGCAGATCTTCCGGAAACCTATGCCAAGGAAGTTTCTTTGAGACATCCCACACCAGACATCGCAACCCTCTCACAGTCACATTGCGAGTTCCTGCATATTCTTCTCCGTCCTTCGTCCATTTGCATTCCGTCTTGTCTAAAAGGGAGCAAATGAAAGCACAATCAACTTCACATCAGCAGTTAACTCTCATGATGCGTACTAATGTACATCTCGGGATAAAATGAGCAAAACAATAAACTTAAGAATCCTTTCTTCACCAAAGAAACCCGTTCCGCTGCCAGCCTGCCTAGTGCTAAAGTTGGCGGAGTGAGGTGGAATAGATCCTCACAAGACCGTGGTTTCAGGGCATGCTATGCATGTTATCACGTATACACAACCGTTGCATAGTTCTTCTGAACACAGCAAATGTTAATCACAGACATCTATGTAGAAGATCGTGACTGACTGACTGACGCTAATTCTAACCATGTTCTAGAGAAGTTAGAAATCAAAAAACTCGGTACACATGTAGCTAGTGGGATGCAAAGTTCAGAAAAAATCCGACTTTGGAGGTACATGCCCTGGGGGTACACATTTTGGGGGGAAAAGTTATATATATATATATATATATATATATATATATATGAAAAGAATATCCCTTCAGGATAACTTAATCAGGACAACCCAGGTGCTGGGAGCGATAGCCGACAACCACAGACACCTAGGCTTATTATGTTAGTGAGATAATCATGCCGATCAAGCTAGACCTATAGACCTATATATTGCAAATTCCAAATTTCACAAAAATCCAATAAAA